>JAODTR010039974.1:0-19971 GCA_025399935.1 Amblyopsis rosae | reverse complement strand
TGATTCATCAGGCATGATCTGTGATTGCTCTTGGTTGAGGCTATATTTGCAATGGTGTCTCTACGGCAGCGGTTTTCAAAGTGTGGGTCTGGACCCACAGGTGGGTCACTGAGGGGGAGTGAGTGGGTCGCTAAAATTGCAAGTGGCCATTGAATGAATGAATAATATAAATGAAAGGCCTCTGCGCTTTACTATCGTGTTGTTCCACACATTGGTCGTGAGTAAGGTTGTGGCAAAGTAGACTACTTGTTCCTGATTGGTTGAAATCCTATTTAGCCGCGTGCACAACATAGATTCTGGAGTTCATTACAGCCCAACTACGGGGCACTGTGTAAAATGTTTCTTATCAAATGTGTGACCTCTTTGTATGAGTTAAATTATATTGTCAGTATGTATAGAGAGCTAACTATCTTGGCGTAAGGCAATCATTTCACATTTTGATGGGTAAGTAACTAAAATTCCTTCTGTAGCTTTGCACATTTAGTGTATCTGTCTAATAATATATGCATACCATTTACGCACAACAATACAAAACAAGATGTAGAGGAGGTCATGACCAAATAAATCAGATCAGAGGTTTTTGAAATGTGCGTCAGGGCCTCCTAGTCTGTTATCGTGTACGAGCACGGTTGTTGTTCAGTTTAAGCTATTACAGTAAAAGTGGGTGAATTGGGAGAAGCAAAATACTGGATAACACACACACACACACACGTCCTCCTCCGCAGCAGCAGCACCACCACCCCCCACCACCGGGGGCAGCACCCACCTCTGAGTAGACGTACAGCGGCAGCACCAGCACGGCCAGGAGCAGGTCGGCCACAGACAGGCTGACGATGAAGTAGTTGGTGGCCGTCTTCAGCGAGCGCTCCGTCAGCACGCTGAGACACACCAGCACGTTGCCCAGGACGATGGCCAGGATCAGCGGCACGCCCAGCACCAGGGCCAGGTAGTTGTGGTAGCCGGGCGCCGCCGCCGCGGGGACCCCGGGGGGAGTGATGGGGGTTGCGGGGAGGGCCGTCACGTCGTCCATCGCTGGGGCCCCACTCTGGTCTGCCTAGCTAGCATCTGGTTGTTGAGGGGTGAAGGTACATTAGGGTGACGGTTAGCGCTAGCCTGCGGTGCGTTCAGAACTGGCGAACGTTGTTCGTGGCATTTGCTTTGAACGTTACATTTGAATGTTTTGTGTAAACATTCCAAAAGTATTAGATATAAACCCTTTGTCTAACATCCGTGTGTGTTCGCGGAGAACTACATCCTCAGACGTTCACAAACGTTCACAAACGTTCGCGGTGAACTCAAAAGCAAAATGAAAACCGTTTGAACATGTTGGTAAACGTTCGATATGTTTGCCAATTCTGAACTGGTGTGACGGACTCCGTCCCACCCAGGACACGAATCCCGCTGCCACGGATTAGAGAGCAGACGCTTTAGCAAGACCCGCTAAAACCCAGTCCCCAGAGCGTCCATGAGGTGTCGGAGAGTGAGATTTAACTTAATGCACTTAAGTGTACCAGCTGGCCACTGGCTCCGCCCATATTGCTCTCAGATCAGAGTTCGCTGAGATTATAGTCTGGAAAAACTGTTTGCTTCAGTGTTTCCACAGCCACCCTGGATGGTGGACCAATCAGTCAAGCGCGTTTCAAAATGGCGGTAGAGCTAGATGAGACAATTGTAGCAATGCTGATTGGTTTCAAAGTAGTCAGCACGGCTAACTTAACAATATATTTCACCTCATTCATATAGCACACCCTGTGTGTGTGTGTGTGTGCGTGAGTGTGTGTGCGCCTGTTTGTGTGTGAGTGTGTGTGTCCTATAAAGGCATCATTAGCGCAATACATATAAGCACCTGTGACAGTGAAGTTGTAATTGTAGAAAGCAGTCTAAAAACACGTCAGGTTCACCCATGGCCAGTGCCATCTGACCAGAGACACTGGTTCCAATCAGGAGTTGGTCCCCGGGCGCTGCACAGCGGCTGCCCACTGCTCCCTTGAGGGATGGGGTTAAATGCAGAGGATGAAGCTCTCTACATGTATGTGTCAATAAAAGCACTTTTACCTTTACCTTGAGTCACACGTGTAGATCGACATTTGAAGCCACAGCCGTAACCAATGTGTTTGTTTACCTTTTGTAACTGCGTTATACTGTATGTAAGGAAATAGAATGTGAGAGTATGAGTTTGAATGAATTTGTGACTTGTAGATTAAGATTTGGGCGACTGCAATGCAGAACTTGAGACGGTGTAACTGTTGTTTTGTCCTTGAAGGTGTTTGCAACTCATAAAGTGTGTGACTATTTTATACAGCTACATATTCAGTGTCACAGGTGCTCAGATGTTTTGCACCAATAATATCTTGTGTGTCCGTGTGTGTGTGTGTGTGTGTTGGAATACCTTGCTGACACAAGGCCACTGTGTTGTCAGGAGCTTCTGGGCGCCTCGGTGTGTGCGTGTGTCTTAGTCGGTCTCGCACTTTAGACGACGCCATCTTTTACATCGGCTCAGATGACCCCCGACCCCGCCTGGGTAGAGAAAAGAAACACTCTCAGCAATCTTTCTCTGCCTTACTCCCTGACTGCCATATGCAACATGTGGATGTATTCTCGTGATCCTCCTATTGGAGATGGACTGCATTCACATAGCGCTTTTCTCGCTTTCCTATTATAGCATTGTATGGTATTGCCTCACATTCACCCATTCACACACACACACACTCACGCACATTCGATGGTGGTGTCAGCCATGCAAGGAACTTTCCGACCACCGGGAGCAGATAGGGTCAGGTGCCTTGCTCAGGGACACTTTGACACCGAGTCCATATTTTGCCAGTTTGAGACGTTACCAGAACATGAGTAGGCTTACATGTTATGTGTCCATCTATCATGTAACATTAAAAATATAACAAGGCAATTTCCATCAAACTGACAAGCAGCCTTTAACTCTCTATTAATTAAAAAGTGACAGCTATTAATTAAAAACTAATTAAAAATATTTGAACCTTTGAAAAAATATGGCTTTTCTTTAAAAATGCTTTGTTATTTCAACCCCCAAACAACAAGGCAGGGTTTCTTTCAGTTAGTAGTTGCCGGACTGAGATGCTGTGTTCTTGTTCACTGAATTATATATATATATATATGTATATATATATATATATATATATACACGTGTGTGTGTTCTTCCTCAATGTTCAGACTTTAAGAAGCGTTCAAGTTACTCAAGGGAATTGGACCGGAAGTATATGAGTTTCATTTTGATTGGGAATTTGGGAAATTCTGAGATAGGTCAAGTTGGGGTGACCTTCAACCTTTCAACATAGCGGAATAGAGGACATCACGCACGTACACACACACACTGAACGGGCAGCTAGCGGTCCGTGAGCAGACATTTGCCGACATTCTCTCTCTCTCTACCCTCTCTCTCCCTATATCTCTCTCTCTCTCCCTCTCTCTCTCCCCTGCCGCCTGCCAGCCCAACAAACAGTGGTGGGCCGCTGTGGATGTCAGCGGTCCAGCGTTCACTAGTGTTTCCTTGAGATGAAGGCTCCAGATCAGAGCTCTGCTCTCCTCCTGCGACTGCTTCCCCACTCATTTGCAGCAGCAGGTTAGGGTTGCCATGGCGCCAGAGAGAGAGAGAGAGAGAGAGAGAGAGAGAGAGGCGCTACTGTGTTTTCAGAGCCGGGACTGGTGGTTTTGACACGGACAACGTAGAAGCAGAATTACACGACAAGGAGATTAAAGCTGTTGCAAGATCACAATAACCAATTAACAACGGTATTAAGACATATTTATAGACAGCAGCGGAACATGCTTGCGTGGATACACATTAAAACTGGTAAAAGTAGTTTGTGTTTTGTTTCGTGTTGTATCACAGAACAAAACTGTTCCATTTACATTTGTATCATTTAGTGATATAGCATCTAGCTTTATCCCAAATGGATTGTTGTGGTTAATTGAAGGTTTCCTAAGCGATTCTAGGCAATACACGTTCTGTGTGTTTTTCGAGTCAAGAATGTCTCCGTTTTTTTGTGCATTTGTTGACTGTGAAAATATGTAATTAGTAAGACGCAAACCCCGTGTCGCGTAAGGGTCATGACGTCTTCGCCCCACAATCCTCAACTCGAAGAAAAGCATTGTTTTGGTGACGTGTGTTGTGTGAGAGAAAGCTGTAGTTCACTGAGCGGTTAGACACACAACTAAAGATTACTTTATAGTTTTACAACAAACTGCAACGTTCTTGACAAACAGCATATGTGTACTTTGTGTCACAATTCAAACAGGATCTAAAAATAATGTTATTCTCGCCATTGACTACCATATTCTTTTCCAAACTAATATCCCATAATGTGGAAATGACATAGGCTCTCTACTCTATTACCTCCTTGCTGATGTGACGACGAGTCCCTGAGCAAGACACCTAACCCCGTCCGCTCCCGGTGGTTAGATGGCACCCTGCATGGCTGACATCACCGTCGGTGTGGGAATATCAGACTATATGGTAAAGTGCTCTGTGTGGCCGGAAGGTAAGAGAAGCGCTGTATAAATGCAGTGCATTTACCATTTAACTTATTCCTAACTGCTACTGGTGGTTGGATGGCGCCTTGCATGGTTGACAGACACCACCCGATTGGGATGAATGTGTGTGAATGGGGAAAATGTGAGGCAATCCTGTACAGCGCTTTAAGTGACCTGAAGGTTATAAATATGCTATATAAATGCAGTCCATTTTCATGGCAGTGCGTGTCCAGTGTGGGAGCACTGATGGCAGATGTGTGTTGTGTTGGGATGTTGAGTTCAAATATCAATAACATTTCTATATGATGACTTCCCTGATGATATAGAAGGTCGATTCCCTCGCCGATGATCTTGAAGACAATTTGGAACATGTGACATCAGCAGTCAGAGAGAAGAGCTAGTTTTGATGTGTTTGTTTTTACATGAGACCTAAAGGAGAGCTGCTTTGTTTCCTTGTACTGTGACATTTACTTTGTAAACAGATTTTGAATGGACTTACTGAAATGATTAAGTTTCTTCACCAAGAACTGATGAAATATAAGCTAAGGATAAGATAAAAAGATAAAAGCACTTAAGATTCTTTGTTGAAACAGAGATAGCAATGGCACTTAATTTACCAGTAAAAGATATGCTTCAAGGACAGACAGCGTCTTGCTCTGATTGCTCGGTAGCGTAGCTAACACAGAAACACAGAGAAGGCAAAAGGTAGGAAGACAAAAAAACACCTGGCGCTCGATGAATAAACTGGGCCAATTTTCCAACCGCCCACTTTCGAACAAAGTGCGCGGTGGCGGCAACTGCGTCTCGGTAAACAGGTGTTTACGTGGGAGGAAGGACGTGCGTGCCATTTTACTTTTGTACTTCCTTGGTGCACCTTCCTCCGATTACATTTAGTCTCCGCGGGGCGAGAGGCGTCACAGACAACAATATAGCATTACGCCTCCCCTTATATCACAGACAGCAATAGAGCACCATCGCTGAGGGGCTCTTGGAATGAGACAAACAATGACAAACGTGATAGGCTAGTCACAAATGTATGTGTGTGTGTGTCTGTGTTACTGTGTATGTGTGTGTGTACAGTACCTGTAGGTGTGCGTGTGTGTGTATGCTTGTGAGTGTGTCTGTGTGTGCATGTGTGTGTACAGTGTCTGTGTTACTGTGTGAGTGTGTGTGTGTGTGTGTGTGCGCGCGTGCACATTTTCTTAGTTTGAGTGTGTGTGTGTGTATCCTTGACATGTTTGTGAGCCACCGAGCGCCTGATGGAAGATCTCAGAATGCATCGTTATGTGTTTGTGATTATCTTTGGATGGCGGCGAGCACATCTCCCAATTTTCTCTTCGCAATGGACCAGCTGTGCAGACGGCCCCGTATTGATCCGCTGTTATAGTTATTCATCTCTGAGTAATTGTTTATTACCATGCGCTCTCCCGTCTGTTGCAGTGCACGGCACATCACTCGCTCAATACGCTGCAAGATGAATGACCTGTTGACCGCCATTGCTCAAGACTGCTCCTTCCACAGAGATACACAGTCACTTATTCACGGCCCACACTTGACGCTGCGCTTTTAAATTATGTAAGTCACAGACAACAGAAAATATTTTATTTGAATCAATTATAAATGGTATGCTATAAGATGTAGACCATGGCTACATCTTTTAAGATGATGATGTAAATAGTGTATGTACTTATTATATATATTAAACAGAAATAGGTCTTTATATTGTCTTTTTATCAGAAGTGCTAATATCACCTTATTGCCCACCGCCGCCCCAGGTCATATTCCATAATGTGGCATATCCTGGATGATAATAGCATGGTGACATTTGAACAGGTGTCTACGCTACAACATATAATTTCTCGGGAGCATTTTCCAACTGCCTCGCACCGGAACACGACCCGCTAATGGATCCCATTAATGCCGGCACTAACGTCTGCGGACCGAACGCCGGCCCTGAGACTGCAAGCGCTAGTTAGCTACATGCGTGACCTCAGACGAAAGCTGAAGTACCCATTCCCAATACTAGGTGGCATTTAGATGAGAGGGCAGAGCGCGCGCGCACACACACACACACATGCCCTTAAGGGTCAGTTGTTTCCATGTGAAATGTGTGTGTTCTCCTGAGACTGTAATGCGATTAAAGCTGCTTTAGGTTGGATATGAGAGATGCAACGAGAGCCAGCTAACACAGACTAAACAAAAGAGAGCACGGTTTTTAAAAAAAAACACCCCAACCCCCCCCCCCCCCCCCGCCACCCCCGTCACCCAATCTCTGCTCTCTCCCTCTGGAGCCCGATGATCTGCCATTGCTAAGCGTGGCACTAACACAACTGTTGCATGCACATTCATGTGACTGATACGCAAGGTAGACCAATCAAGAACAATTATTTGGATGCAGTGAAAAATCGAAATAGACTTACACAGAGACAGGGACCATCGACCAGAGCAGATAATGGATTTACACAGGGACCATCAACCAGAACAGATACTCTCTCAGAACATTTCCCTTACTGATAGCTGATGGATGTCGATGGCATTTCAAATTACACTACATTTATAGCTCTAAAATCTTTCTTCTGAAAGGCAACTTCTCAAAAATGTACAGCAGAATAAATCCCCTTAACCAAACTCAGGCAACAAACAAACCACTATATTAATCACAATAAACAATAAATCAAGGAATTGCTCAAATTGGAGTAATTTATTTCGGCAGACAGAGCAAACTACAGTGCACACGCCCGTGTTTGTCGCACGGAAATCGTCATAACAGGGTTAGAAACATTATCGGCGGCAGTGGCGAGACGTAAACACACAGTTGTAGTATTACACAGCTGCCCATTATCTAAATATAAGCATCCATATCTTGCTTTCCACCAATTTTCAAACAATGGCGAGGCTAGTCAAGATTAGACGTGACGAGGCGTACACGTTTTAAATGAATAGGCTACAGTCTGTTCAAAAAAATGTCAATCTCGATAGGCTCCCAGCAATCACTGGCAAATTACATTTGCAAGCAAAAAAAATAAGTTATTAAAAAGGTAGGCTATATTTGGATTATGCACTACTACATAGTAGCATAGAACCTTAAGTTTATAGGGCTCCTCTCATTTCCTCATTTACTTAGCATTATTAGCTATCGACACTTAAAAACATGAACGTTATTGTAATTGGCACTCAATAGGCATAAACAACGAATGATAAAACATTGCACTGTGTATTATAGACTACTTCATGGACTGACTGTCATACGTAGCATAGTTGCTAATTTTGCTATAGCATTAATACGTTCTCGCACGTAGTATTCGTGAAATATCTTATATTCTTGGCTTTATCCAGCTTTCCCCTCAGTCAACGAAAAGTGGTCAACTATTGAATATATATCTGGGTTGGAAAACTGCTAAACATTTCTTGAATATTAAAAAGTCGTCAGACGATATTACATATCGATGACTGCTGTTTTAACCTGGTATGACCATTGGCGGTGCAACGGATGTGCCGGGGTCTACATGGTGCAATTAGGGATGGGACGATACAGAAAATCCATATCACGATTATCCTGGCCAAAATAATTGCGATAGACGATTTTATCACAATAATTTATTATTTTATTATTAAACTCTTAAAATGCCACTAAAATATACATTTGTTAAACAATTATTTTTATTATCATGCACATATGTACTTTATATTTTTGTTGATTTTTTTATTTTATTATTTCATTTAATTTAATATTTTTTCAACAAATTGTATTTATCTTTTTTTATGTGGGGGACACAATGGGAAACCCGAGCCTTCAGCCATGGTGGTGATTGACTGGAAAGATGCTTGCTAATAAAAACAATTACTAAATCAATACAATTAAACTGTACAAGTGAGCTAGACAGCTTTTTTTCCAGTCACTTATGAAAATATTCACCTTTGTGAAGATATTCATGATTATCACGATAATGGACATTCACCACTACACAATTATCATCTGTATTTTTAATCGCGATAAACGATAATATCGTATATCGTCCCATCCTTAGGTGCAATACTACGATGCTCACAATAAATAACTGTGTGTCCCCATGCCCCACATACAGCATTCAGGGGTGTGGGTGAGATTCTGCAAAGGAAAAGAGCTTTGTGTCCTTCTCCACCCCTACCCATCTCTTTCTCTCTTCCCTATCCTACCATCCATGGTGTGTTTAATCGTTCTGTTATGCTTCCCCCACCCCTGTCTCTCTCATACCCCTGTGCTCTGCTGGATGTGAGCGCCTGGCTGACCATTTGCCACTGCTGACACTGCTGTCAGCACGGACCTATAACACCGCCTGCCGCTAATCAGACAACGAACGCACACGCATGCACGCACACTCATGCACGCGTGCACAGGCACACACGCACGCACGCACACGTCAATCAGAGAGCACCTTCAACATTCTTATATAATAGATTATATTACATATATATCTAATAATAATGTTTATTACTATAGTACATTAATACACTAAATATATGTATACTTGTTAGCCTACTACAATAGCCTATATTTACTATATATATTCTTTGTCGGACAGAACACATTTCCAGAGACTTTGTTGCAGAGCCTTTTATTAAATCTGCCCATAGCTTCACACAGACAGATACATGTGTGGCTTATACCTGTAGGCCAAGCTGCTGCTCCACAGTGTATGTCACGCTGCTGTTATTATCTGCGTCGTAACTGCGGGGCCGGATGTCACGACTGATTGATAGTAGAGAGAGAAGGCGGGCGGGCGGGCGGGCGGGCGGGCGGGGGGGGGGACCCACACTATCTACTGCAATGTCTCTCTGCCAGCGAGATCGCGGGGTCCGCTTAAGGTCAACGTATGTGGCCCTTCGTTAGCGACAATAAGGGCGTGGGGAAGAAAAGTGGCGTGGTGGCGGGGCGGAGCCCTGGAATGTCACGGAACGCAGTGGAGGGTGTGAAGGAGCGACTCCAAAATAATAGTGCTCATCAGCCGGAACGGTTTGAAAAGAGTGCAACCCCCAGCGACCACACCAACTGACCCGTGGGCGGTATTCCATATGGATTCATTGAGAGCAGTTAATCACAGCATGTCACCAATGTTCTTCTCTGATGAATTAAATTAAGCTTGCGCGTGGCAGCGGGGTGGGTCATGGATCAGAGTTGATGCTGTATGGTGACATTGTCTGGCTTTGAGAAACAGCTTGGGAAACAGCGTGAAAAAGTTTTGGAGTGGGTTTGTGTCAGTATAAATTTACTTGCACACTATCCCACTATTATTGCAACTATGGCAATATTCTGAATATTACAGGTGCCATGCAAACGGTAGTATATTCTGTTGGGATAGTGCGAATTAGGCCTTTTTCCGAATTTCGCATTTTCCGATTAAGACACCTGTGACATGTCGAAATTATTCTGGTTTTATACAGCAGATTCTAAATGTGAGTCTCAGGTTTTTACAACATTTTATGGCATTGCATCTCTTGCCTGTTTGCGGTTAGATGTGTGCAGAATCCTTTGTAAAATATCCAGATTTGTTGCAAAATATGCAAAATAGCACATGCGGGTTCAGCCATTCCATTATCCAATTTAGAACTTAAATCAATGTCAATGTACAGGTATACAGTGCAGTTGCATTCCATGACCTTATGTTGGCGTCGTTTGTCCTCAGCAGCTTTAACAAAACATCCTATCATGTCCTCCTACTCACATCTAATAGGCTAAGTAATAAAGACTCATCAATGTACTTCTGTATCATAGCTTGTGTATTGTTAGGCTATACCCCCTGCCCCTGTAGCCTATACACTGGCATTGCTTACTTTAATAGTCTGCTCTAATGCGGGTTCTAGGTTCTACCGTAATGCACAAAATTAGGCTATATTAAGAAACCATCTCAGAGGCTGGAGAGAGAGAGAGGGGGGGGGGGGGGAGAGGGGAGAGAGTGAGAGAGAGAGAGAGAGGGAGAGAGAGCACTCCAAATTAAGATGAATGGGACTCGCGAACCAGCTGTGTCCAGCTGTGTCGAGCAGCTGCTCGGAGCGGTGTACAAGTGGGCGGGGCCAATCAAGATTACCTGCTTATAGCAGTGGTAAGGCCACGGCGCCAGCTCTCATTAAGTACAAGTGCAAGAATAGTGGTGATGACGCCTCCATGTTTAAAACGAATTGTACAGACTAGGAAGTCAGTATTTTTAGCGTATGGCATGTACACAGTAGGTTTATATATTTGATAAAGTGGTGTTCATGTTATACACGTTTTTATTTGATTTAATCAATTTTTACGTCCTTACATAAAATTACCACAAAAAAAAACGAAACATTTAGAAAATTGAGAAAATATTAGAGGCTCAAAATGTCCCCCTCGGGCCCTCTAAGCACATTTGATAAACAAAAGCATTAACAGCAGGCTCTGAGTGATCGGGAGAATTTAGTCATCATAATTTATTCATGAATGTTAATCACATCACATCTGCCTGTTTGTGATATTCTGCAGGTGTTTATTTACTGCGCAGTTGTAAATCGTTTAAGATGTGTAGCCGTAAATGTAGATTATAGATAATTATGTGGTTTTCATCGGAAGAGTTGTTTGGGTGTTTTTCAGGGAGAATCACTTATGCATTGTGCTTTGCACAACACTTGAAATTTATGTAAGGACTTTGCTTATACATTTAAAAGCTTTTCGAATTAAGATAAATAATCGCATTCAAGCAGCGATAAAATTGAAAAGTGGGTGCGCATTAACCTCTGGCTCTGAATACAATTAACATCACCTCACTGACACCGCGAGGATTTTTACATTTAGGTAATCACCGAGACATCTGTCACACCAGACGCCTTTTTGTCTGGCAAAAGTGAAAGGCAGCCTCTTACCTGTTCAGATGAGGACGGCAGTTCTCGTAAATTGGGCAAATTCCCGTTCTTAAATGTCTCCTTTATCGCGGTGTTCGATAACTGTTCCTCTCCACAGAGCTCCGAGCGCAACAGTGTGTCCTACACGCGGCGCGGCCGCCTCACCCGTATCCCAGTAAACATCTACTCTGACACAAACTTCTCCTCGGCTTTGGATGTCTACCATAAAATACAACGCCGCGTGTCTGCTATCTCTACAACCACATATGAGAGATTAAAAGTGAGAGGACGGATTATTCACAAACACCTCTCCAATATATCTCTCCCGCCCCCGGGGTCTCTCTCTCGCGTTCTCTCTCTCTCTCTCCCTCTCTCTCTCTCTCTCAATAGTCTAATTGTAAGTCAATGTGATTGGCTGATAGTGGGAAGCCGCCGTTTACCAGAGCTCTCTCCGGACTAATTAAGATGTTTGTTTGTTGAGTTTATGAAGGGTATGTATGCGCTACGACGAGGCCTCGGAAAATAAATACCTCCTCGTGGCAGATGTTTATTTGAATAATAAAGTCTGACTTTACGCACAGATCTGGCGGTCGTATAAAGATGACGAAGACGGTTATGCCATTATACATTTGTCGCCTGTGGTGAAATTACACGACCACGTGGACCGGAAAACAGAACAGCAGCCTAATAAAGGCTTGGGTAACAAAAACAATAAGACATTTTATTGAAATATATATTGTAAATGTCTATATGCTACATAAATCATAGACGTCTACACATTGTTGAATAAAGTTTACATTATATGCATATGCTTATTCCTCTAAATGTGGAATAGCCTACTAATCATGGACCATGCATGCGTCTAGCAGAGACATTCCTGCGCCCTCCGTGCGTGGCGAGCCGTTTGATGACCTGAGCCATAAAACGGCAATCGCAACACGCTGAGATTGTTTATTTTATTTTATTATTTTCTATTTTATCCCGACCAACGTAAAATCCAAGGACATAAATACAACATTTTAAAGCCACCCGCCAACCACACACACACACACACACACACACACACTCACATCTTCCGAAGCGAAGGTTATCTCAATATAAATCGCGATTACTTGACCTGCAGGTTTATAGGCTGCATTGAGCGGGAGCGGCGGTGCAAATAATCTCCTGGTTCAAGGACAGTCCCATCCGACCAGACGCACCTTCGATCAGTTCTGCATGGAGTGTGGTATTGGGGTTCATAGAGAGAGTATGTGTGTGTGCGTGCGTGTGTGTGTGTGTGTGTGTGTGTAACGAAGGGATCGTTGAAAGGCTTGCAAGTATGAATATTTGCCTGTATGTGTGCGTGTGTGTCCCCAACTAACCGCAAGTTTTTTATTTGTGGATGCATATCAACGTATCACGTGTGCGTGTGCGCATGCCTGCCAGTGTGACCACTGAGGTTATACCTTTCTGGCGATACAGCCAAGCTGTGTCAAATAGCACAGGGAAAATTCTCCCCTCCCCCAATAGCCCTTAATCTGCCCCACCATGTCTTTATAACATGAGGAAGATGCCTCCCCCCCCCCCCTTCCAAAGGGGTTGGAAGCTCACCTGAAAGGCCACTCTTGACACAAGAGCCAGCTGTCTCTGCCCCTGTCAAACCGGGGTGATAGATGTCCCTCTGCCTGGGAAATAAGGCAAATACAATCACTGGGATCTAGAAATGCCAGAGTGTTTGAGTTACTCTGCAGTTTCAGTGGCGTCAACAACACTGGCCTGGATGTGAGTTAATGTGTGTTGTTGTATTTTGTTCTAGTTTAAAGCTAATTGTAAGCTAATACACTTTTTTGTCAAATTCACCAAATACCTCCTTGCATTTCGCTATCTTACTATTCTCTGTGTGTATTCTTATACTTCCACACGGCCCTGGCTCCGTAAATAGGAACATAAACAAAGTAGCGAACACCGCTCACAACAACAAAGCTTCGCAATGCCTTTCCATGTGTGGGGCGCCGAGGCGGAGCAATATTGTTTTGACTCGAAGTTAGCAAGAATAACTAACATTGTTAATAATGAAAGCAGAGCGCACTATAGAATACTGTACATACCACATGCACAGGCATAATTTTGCAGGCAAAATATTGGCGTTGACCGTTCTCTCTATGAGCAGTCGAAATTTCATTCGAAAATTATCCAAAACTAATCAAAGCATTCACGACAAATATATTGTCACCACAGTGGCCCAGTGGATAGCACTGCTGTTGTTCTCCCTGTGTCTGCGTGGGTTTCTTCCAGATGCTCCGGTTTCCCTCACTATCAAAAAACATTTTAGGTTCATTCTCCAGTCAGTGTCATGTAACCAGTGACACTGCCACCAATCAGGAGGTGTTCCCTGGGCGTTGCACAGCGACTGCCCACTGCTCCCTTGAGGCATAAATGCAGAGGATACATTTTGCTACATGTATTTGACAATAAAAGCAACTTTACCTTTACGACCATCTGGAGAGCCGTCCATCGAAACAATTTGAAAAGGGCAGGCAAATAAATACTTGCCAGATGATTGGATCATTGTTGTTTTCCAGTTGTTTCGCTGTGGGCACACCCAGAGCCATGGAAGTTCACGGTCACATGGTTCATGGAGAGGCAAAACCTAACCTAACCTAACAGTTCCCGGAAGTGTTTGGTGGGCAGTTTGAATATATAAGTTTAAGTAGGTGGTACTGACGCGGTTAGCCAGCGCTGTGTACCAGACTTTATTTATGTAAAGGCTGGCTCTGTGAGACTAGGAATGCTGAGCCTATGTATAAATCATGTTTCTGTAGCCTGTGTCCAGCTCTCTCGCTGCGAGACACAGCATTCAGTGAAATTGCTTATCTTGCCAACAAACTTCCTCCATTTCCAGGCCATATAAGCTCTTGCCCCCCCGTCCGATTGGCATCTTCACATCTTTTGCACTAACCCGGCTAAATGTCGGATTGCCAGCAGGGCTTGCAGCCACAAATTGCTCTGGCTGTGTGGGAACCAATGAGGCTGGCTCACTTTGTACAGACCAACGAGAGGCTTCCTGACCACACATTCTTTTCTTATAACACACGGTGTGTATGTGTCCATTTATTTTATGTGTCAGTTGCTGGCCGTTTGTAGCCGCTTATTTCTTTGCTTCACTAGAGACTTTTTCTAATATAATCGCCGCTACGCTCATTACATTTTTGGGTAGATAAGCATATTACTGTGGAGCAATGTTACCATGTTACATAGATTGAAGTGTTAGTAGCTATAATTAGCCAAGTACAAGATTGGAGAAATTGATGCCGTTAACGTGGAATGAAAACGTAGACACCCACACACACATGTATGTGTCCTGTATCTGACTAGCCTACTCATAAAAAACATGGATATTAGCAGCAGAGCTGTGAAGTAATATTGACAGTCCAAACAGGCACACTGTAGCAAACAGAGAGGCCAGCGAAGTAAATGGGGATTAAACTGGATAAACATTAAACTTCCCCCCTTCCCTCTCAAAGCACACACAGGTGCTTCGTGTGGAAACAGTGGAAACATAACAAAACAAAGCATTATTTTAATTAATTAAACAACCACTTTTAGCCACATAAAGCCCATGACCATGACATTTTCTAAATATTTGCATGAAGAATGTAAAGTAACACCACCTAAAACATAAGCAATTTATAACATAATAGGACGAAATCATATTTGTAACATGGGAAATGATGTCAGAGATCGTATATTTAAAGGTATTTTGTTCCAGTCAGGAGCCTTGAACACGAACGCTCTCTTGCCCATTTATTTTTGTTGAGGAATATGGTATTAAAAACGGTTGCAGATAATGAGGATAGTTTGTTAGTAATAAATTGCAACCAATGAATGTGTCTGCTTATATTAAGAGAAGCCCATTTAAGTGAGTTACACATCCCAGTGGTGGGTAACGAAGGAACTACAAATATACAAAGAGTGTGATATGCTCTTTGACAAGTAGTCAATATGAGGTTTAAATGTAAATTTAGAAACTATGGTACTCTCTATGCAGAGATGTACCATCACTACACTTTATAATAGGATTTTTAGATTTGGTTTTAAGGCTGTCTTGTACCAAATACCATACTATAAGATTTTGTTTTATTTAGAAATAGTTTATTACATGTGAGCCAGTATTGTAAAATGTGGGAATTTCTGTTCACTGCAGAAATACCATTGTGGCCTCAGAATGATGGTAGGTTCCTGGGAATGAATCAAGTTCTGGTTAAATAATCGGACCTTCCCAATGACTTGCATGGAACACTGGGCCGTTCTAGTCTGAATAAAGAGTGAACGTAATCCCCCCAACCCCACCCACTCGATCTCTTCCTCTGTCATTTGAAACTTATCTATATTCCAGAAGTCTCTCTCTCTCTCTAAACTCTCCTTTTCTCTATCCTCCCTCCCTCCATCACCGCCTCCCTACCCCCCACCCTCCCTCTCTCGCTCGTAATCTTGATTGTCTCTCTGCGTTAATTGTTCCTTTATTTCCAAACGCAACAACAACACAGCGTCTCGTTTATACATCCTCTTATTTATATCCGTCCCCGGCTCTGTTCCCCCACTCCCCCATAAATTAATTCTACCGTGTCTCTCCAGCACCGAGCTTCTTCTCACCGTTGCGTCCCCACGGACGCCGCCTGCCTCAAAGTCCTCGTCGATTAGCAGCGGGGAGCAACGTTGTTTATCCAGGAATGGGAAAAGGTTAAGCGGGCTGCATTAATTCGTACAGCGCTTTTCTAACCTACAGGCCACTCAAAGCGCTGTACGGGATTGCCTCACATTCATCCATTCACACACACATTCACACGCCGATGGTGGTGGGGGGGAGGGGGGCTACTGTGCGGTTCCTGGGCTGGTGTGTATGTGGCAGTGCAGAGGGGGCGCCCGTCTCTGGATGACCACCCCTCTGCACGCTCTAATTGGCCCAGTTTGTTATGTAGCTGCACATACACATGCGTTTGTGTGTGCATTCAAGCGTTAAGGAGCTTCCAAGGGTGGTTGTGTGTGTGTGTGGGTGTGTGTGTATGTGCGCGCATTAGGTTGTATGCCTGTATATGTTGATGTGTGCATGTGTGCGTGCATGTGTGTGAGTGTGAGTGTGTGGTTGTTATTGTGTTGTTGTGCATTTGGATGTCTGTATTTGTTGGGACGTATGTGCGCATGTGTGTGTGTGTGTGTGTGTGAGTGTGTGTGTGTGTGGTTGTAATTGTGTTTTTGTGCATTTGGATGTCTGTATTTGTTGGACATTTGTGCGTCTGTGCGTGTGTGCATGTGTGTGGGGCTGGCATCATAATTCAGCCCCCCCTCAGTGGTCAGACGGCCACCAGCCCTCTAGTCATTGGAACGGATCGCAAACAATCCTTGTTAAACAGATGAGCGGCTGTCAGATTTCGCCGCGGCGACAGTAACTCGGGTGTGCCCGGCGTGCCGCCGCGTCACATTGATCACACCAGGCGTGTCATGCTTCCTGCCAAATGTTTGCTGTAATGTGCCCAGATGGCGGCTGGATGCAGCTCGCTCGGGGGGGGGGGGGGGGTTGGCGGGGGCGTGATTCCAAACACAGCTGTCACACGACAAGCCTCGCGGGGCTCGGGTGGGGCTGCGTGGCCGCAAAGTGATGCGCTCTGTATAACATCGCTCTCTCCAAACTGCTTACTTCCAGCGTACGCATACGTATTTGTACTTAGGCTCTCACACACACAGAGACACACTCTCTCACAAACACACACACACACACAGACACACGCACACATAGACACACTCTCTCACACACACGCACACTCTCTCACACACACACACAATCAGACACACACTCTCACACAAACACACACACACACACACAATCAGACACACTCTCTCTCACACACACACACACACACACTCTCACACACACAGGCACACTCTCTCACACACACAGACACACGCACACACAGACACACTCTCTCACACACACACAAACACACACACACACACAATCAGACACACTCTCTCACACGCACACACAGACACACTCTCTCACACACACACAAACACACACACACACAATCAGACACACTTCTCACACACACACACGCACGCACACACAGGCACAGGAGAGACATGGCTGGTCTTACAGGAGAGACGTATGCGTGTGTGTGTGTGTGTGTGTGTCTTTGTTTGTCTGTGTGTCTAAGTGCGTATGTGCGTCTGTGTGTGTGCGTGTGTGGTTTGTCAATTGTCTGTTAAATTAGCCTTGCATGAGGGGCAAACGCTGACTTGAATAAAGTATATATATTATTGTCTACTGTAATGAAAGGTCAATTTTGTCATTGGCTTACTTTCTTATAGCCTGTATTTGTCGTCATCAAAAAGAATGTGCGTATTTATAGAAAGTGCGTAACACATAGGGCCTCATGTACTAACGTGTTAGCGCCCGTTTTCATCGCACTTTGCAGCTAAGAACATGGCATTGTATGTACGAGCAACACGCATGTGTAAAATGCTATTCTGCCTGCTGAAGGAACACGGGATTGCATGTTGCATTTTCTTTGCGACCTATACAGAGGCACAGGATGCATAACCTTTGAGGAAAAAATGCATTTTAAACTTTATTTTGCGAAAGGTCACTAAAGGTTTTAAGCGTCTAATTTGACTCTGCTCACGAATTCACTGGCTTATGCACATCAACTCATAAATGAAACAGTCAATGCTGACTTCATTGGCTTCCATGATTACCTGTTCAACAGCATGTGACATTTTTGTTGTTGTTATTTTTGCACAAGGATCAGTTCAGCACTGTGACCAGTTCACACTGAAATCACATTTTAAAAATGAATGTGAACAGCCACACAAAAATATGAAATATAAGAAATAAATCTGAATTTTAGCACTCAGACTCGTGGTTTGAACGTAGTCTAATTCTGCTCAGACACACTTATGGAAATACATATGGAAATACCTATGGGAAATAAGCTAGATTGCTTAGCCGCCCTTTCTCTAACATATTTTTCCATATTAACATATATATGCAGTGCATTTCACTCAGAAGGCTGCCATTGGTAGAAAAGTGTCCTCTACGCTCAATTATTATTGAGAGAATCTGCCAGGGCACTATATTCTACCACTGCCTATATGCAAATGAGTAGAGACTGGATCTATGAGCACTGCAGAGCACATTTGCATATGGGAGTGTGGAGCAGGAAAATGGCCTTTTATCCTCATTCATGAGGCAGAACACAGAGAAGCCACTTGGCCCTCGTTGGAAGCATCAAATGTGCGTCCGTTTGGAACGGCATACATTCGGCTGGCACTAACGCGCGTCTCCGTTTACAATCGTCTTGTGTTGTACTACCGCTCTTACATATGCCACTTCATTAAAATCAATGTAAGCGAGGTGTAGACTTCTGTTCTTTGATGTGCAAGATGGGGCAAAAGCTCTGAACTCGCTGGAAACATTTTTTATATTTTAAGAAGGTTTGTGATTGTGCCGTTGGTTTTAAATGTAAATGTAATTTAAGCACAATTTGTACAAATTGTGCAACGAGTGATTTCAGTGTGAACTGGTCACAGTGCTGAACTGATCCTTGTGCAAAATAACAACAACAAAAATGTCACATGCTGTTGAACAAGCAATCGCATGCAGTATTGGAAGGTCACTTTTAAAACAGCCTTGCTCTATACGTGCTTTTGCAGATTAACAGGATTCAATTTGAAGTACAGTTTCTGCATCGCTTCAACTCTGATAGAACTGTACTATAAACGCACTTATAGATAATCGTAACATATTTCACGCATTTTAAGTTTTCTTTAAGCGTATATTCTCTCTCAAACTATAAGACATTTAAAGTTGGTTTTGACGGCACTGTAACGGTAACGTAATTAAAGTGTTCTTGAAAAGGGAGTTTGTTTTGACCTTTAAAGGTGTGCTGTGTTTATGATGATGCCCCTAGAATCGCATGAATCCTCCCAGCTCTCGGCGGGTAGAGGTGGGTACGGGGGGGACCCAGTTTGAGACCGCCCACGTGCCCAGATGTGTTTGATGCACAGCCAGCTGTCAGGCGGGTAGAGGTGGGTACGGGGGGAGACCCAGTTTGAGACCGCCCAGATGTGCACGCTCACGCAAGCAGTGAACCACTTTGAGTTCAAAACGTTTGACACTTGCTGTTTTGCCATATTACAGACACACACACACACGCGCACGCACACACACAAGCATGCACGCACGCACACACATACATACGCACGCAGGCACACACACACACGCATGCACGCACACACATACATGCGCACGCAGGCACACACACACACACATCTACACACGCACACACATACACACACATCTGAAGCGCCCACATGACTTCCTCAAATGCCTTGTTGTCATGACGATCCCCAGGTGACAAGTGAAGTCACCCGTTTTTTTCTCCCTCGCTCACTTCATCAGCATCTCTCCACTCTTTCACCGGATTCATGCTTTTTTTCTCATCACTGTTTTCACCCCCTCTCTCTCTCCCTCTCCTCTCTCTCTCTCCCCCCCCTCTCTCTCTCTCTCTCCCCTTCTCTCTTGCTCTCTCCCCTTCTCTCTCTCCCCCTCCCTCTCTCCTCCCCTCTCTCATCACCCTGTCTCTC
>JAODTR010039964.1:0-19971 GCA_025399935.1 Amblyopsis rosae | reverse complement strand
CATTTTTTCCACTATCCTAACTGATAAACAACACCAAGGAAAAGAAGCGGAGGAACTGAATAATCGTAGGAGAGAAGATAGTCCGGATAAATAGAAAATATTTCCATCCTAGCCCTGATACTAAATACGTGTGTTGCTATATTTATATATCATTGAAAATATTCCTACCGTGCACCATGCAAAATTATTTTTATGCATGGTCCAATGCTGTACTAGTAGCCTGTCATATTTGGCACATATCGAAAACATAAACACAACAGCATTCACACAACAGCCAAATATGACAGGAGCATTTCTACATGTTGATTATAAACCCTGTAAGTAACTGTGAGTAATGTATATGGCATTACCATTAGGTGTAGTGAAAATCATTTTTCATTCCAAAATATTGCTCTGAAAACATTTAAGGATTGGATGGACGGATATTTTTTTATCTGTCTGTGTAACACTGATGAAAAAGATGTAATTCTCACGATTAAATTTTTATTTGGTGAATGCGATGGGATTCCATATTAAGTGCAAATAATCTTTATTTACCAAACGTAATATCTTATATGCTTTCTCTTTTTACTTTTTCAGACGCTTCATTGGTATTAACCCCGAGAGGGGAACAAAGGCCAACCAGGGGAAGGTAGTGTCCAAGAAGACGGGCAAGCTGGTCCAGAAAAGGTCAGCAACTGTGAACCCCCATGTGGCCACCCTTTTAAAAAACCTCCTGGACTTTGAGTGGCGGTTTATGTAGGGCAAAATACATCACCACACAGTGACCAGATGTTCATCTTGTCATTTTAAGGTAACAAGTCTCAGATACTGTTGTTCTGTTCAGTAGTTGAGGCCAGTTGTCTCAATTGAGTAGAAAGGGTTCCAGGTCATAACTCATGGATACTGAAGGCGCAGGGTACATTTTAAGTAAAGATGGTTAAGAACCTTCTTGAGATAATTAAATGTTCTTATGGATTTTACATGTTTTACATTACTTGAAATTTGTTAGCTACTAAATGTGTATAACACAGTGGCTTTATAATGATACATGGGCATCTCTTGCCATAGTTAGTATTTTATAGAAATGTAATTACTTTAATTTTACAGAAATGTATTTACTTAATTTTATAGATTGTTTTTTACAAAAATGGAATTTAATTTTGTCATTTTATTTGTTTTATACTGCATTGACTTTAATAAATTCCAACAGTTGTAAGGTAATTTCTTGTCCAAGCCATTTTTATATTAGAAAATAAGTATTTTAAAATGTAAAATGTTTAAATGATTAGCTTGTAGCAGTTTTATACTGTAAAAGTCACATTCTACAGTACTTTTTTTATTGTACAGTAATAAACTGTTTATGGAAATTACGGTAGGAACAGTAAAATAACAGTAACGGCAACCAAACACTTGACAGTATTATACTGTAAAGCTTATTTTATACAGCACAGTAGTGTAATATGTTTTACGGTAGTAAACTGTTGTTATAGATAACAGTAGGCACACTGTAAAATAACAGTTTCTTACTGGCAACTGCAGCTGCCAGTATTCTACTGTAATTTAACGGGGAAATTTGTTACAGTGTATTTGCCTTATCATAGGCAATCAACAAACCCTGGTTGAAGCATATGAAGTAGTCTATTTGTTTTCAAATTTAAGGTGTTGCAAATAGTGAGCCAGAGATGAATAGCAAAAGGTAAGATTGCATATGTGTACAAAATACAAAGGTAGTGTCACCACACAGCTTTACAGTAAATATCAAAATGTTATACACATACTTTATTTGCCATTGATTCCCATATGGGAATAGTGTTCTACAATACACAAATGCTCTGCTAGGCTACAATAAAAGAAAGATAAAGACTGGACTGAATTAGGATGTGTAGTAATATATTTGTTGTCAATGTTGGTTAGAAATATTTTAGCTTTTGATTAATGTTATATAAACAACATGGATTTAAAATGACCACAAAGCAATATTTTGGCCAATTTGCATGAATATACAGTGTACTAGCCTGGGCACTGTAGGCTTATTGTAAAATAAATAGACAGGACAACTAACCTCCAAAATAGCTACAGTGTATAAACAAAGAGTGGTTAGACTTAGTAACAGCAGACTTCTTAAAAACTGAAGGTTTAGCAGTGGGCTATGAAAAATAGGCTATTATTTGTTTATGGGCCTGTACTGCTACTATCTTAAATATTGTTTTCATTAGCCTATACCCTATTATTTTTTTGTGGTGGAAGAAACACCAGGTATTATCTAAATATGTTATTACTGTATTTGCATTAAAGTGTATGCTACATGTTGTGCTGTTTGCTAAGGAACAATGGAAATGTGGCCACGGTTGGTCTAGCCTGGGATCTGATAATCCAGAGATCACACCGGCGCCAAAGCTGTATTGATGCTGTCTGTGTCAGGCTCCTATGTTGTATTGCTCTTTATGGGAGAGGCATGTGTTTCTAGTTGATGGCATGTACATGAGGCAAGGGACTGGTTTAAACATAATGTAGGTGGTCTTGGTCTGGCTGTGCCCCGCAGACAACTCTCTTAATAAATGTGAAGGTTATTTCTATGACACCCATTAGTTAAATTAACCTTTTAGAAAGACTGTGTGAGTATCTTTATTAGAGAATTTACACATTTTTGTTTAATTGTTTTTGTTGAAGAAACACTGTACTGTAGGTAAAACAAATATTGTAATTACATTGCTTTTATTTCGTTAAGAATATCTCGGAAAATCTCCACACACACTTCGCCGGTTGGGCTCCTCATGGATGCCAGCTTCCACACCTGCTCAAACGTTTCCTCGGAAAGATGTACACCCACGTTCCGGAAGATGTCCGCAATCTGTGGATGGATTGTCAGGTGTTTTAGTTTTAAAATGTAGTACTTTTACTAAACATATTAATGTAGATGTAGTCTGAATCACTTCCAGATCCACTGCTAATTGAAATGACAGCTGGACTTCGGTTGGATATTAAATCACATAAATCAATATAGGAAACAGATGAATAAACATTTTAAAATATTAGATAAAATGCATATGTGAAAGAGAAAGAGAAATGACGATCATTACAAAAAGGTGTATATAGATTTATTTGCAGGTCTTTAACCTTTTGCTGCCTGATTTGCTGAAATTGACCAAAAGTGTATTGGATTAAAAAATGCCAACCAACCTTTAATTGTTCAAAGTTTTTTGTAAAATAGTAGCCGTTTTATAAAAAAGGTGTAACCTGTAAGTGTACCTCTTTCTTTGTGCGTGGACTGAAGTAGTGTTCCCGGTGAACCCCCCAAAGGGAGGGAAGTGGTGGGGATATGAGGTTTGATGCCGTAGTCCCCCAACCATAGTTAGTAGTGTCGTAGATGCATCGTAACAGTGGGGCTGGTAGGTCCGTCCGCACTGTGGGGATCCCATAGGTACGACTGTCTGTGAAAGACATAACAAACGTTCTTCTGGGATGCAGAGTGATGAAACATGGATGTTTCAAATGTGGAGGGTTGGAAACAGGGAGTGCCATGGTTTTTCATGTGTTTGGATGTTCGTTCATTCATAAGTTTGCTGAGAAAAGTAATGCAACAATGTCCTAAAGCTATAGTATGTAAGCCATACTGTACAGGTGTATAATGGATACTATAACTATACCTCTTTTTTATTTGTAAGGCGCCCTACATGGTGTCCATTTTGTACTGTGTTTAATGTTGTATGTGCTGCTGTGTATATTGACGCTAGTCTGACGTGATCATTAAAGGCGGGAGCTTGTTTACATTGCATGGCATTGTGTGTGAAGTTGAGGTTTGCACCTGAGCATTTGTGTGCGTTCCTCCCCTGTCTCACTTCCTCATGTACTGTACCTATTGGCGGTGGGCCTCCGACAATGGCACGGATGAGGGAAGAGGAAGTAACAAAGTTATCTGGGGCTGTCCTCGGTCGACGCAGGGTGCGAGGGGTCTTCAGTGAACTGCCTGGCTCTAAAGGCACCAGGTCCTCAGGTTGAATCAAGACCTGCTCGCATGGCTGTAAAGAATCGTATTCCAAGTGAGTTCTTTTCAAATGAGGTACAATAATTCACTAACAGTTACAGCTATTTTAATGTAGTGTCTGGTGTATACTGTACATATGTATATATTTATACATAATGTACAGCAGAGCTATTCAACTCCGGTCCTGGAGAGCCACACCCTGCATGTTTTAGATCTCTCCCTGCGCCAATACGCCTGATTCAAGGTTGTTTGAAGCCTGATAACAACCCGTTCATTTGAATCAGGTGTGTTGGAGCAGGGAGAGATCTAAAACATGCAGGGTGCGGCTCTCCAGGACCGGAGTTGAATAGCTCTGCTGTACATTATGTATAAATATATGAGCAGGTGTACTGCTTTACCTGAAATCATCATGATGTTGCCTTGAGAAGTACATTATACTGAAATAAGGTACTTTAGCAAGTAGGTGAATGGGAATGGCTGTGTTTACTGTAAACAGGAAAACTTTGTAAACACCTGGATTTCTGGCTGACCTCCTGACTGAATCGACTCCACCAGCGCAGGCTTTCTCTGTATGTTGGCTGGGCACGTACCAATCCTGTGTTCTGAAGTGGACCATGACAATGGTAATGAGCTGGGGAACTAAACATGTTTTGCTTCCTTAAAATACTAACAAAAACTAAACGGTTTAAATGTAACACGATATAAAATAATGAAGAAGTAACTCATTACTTGTCAAAAGTTTTTGCTCCCAAGTATTGATGGGCATCTTGTCCTTCCAGTTGAGGAAATTGGCAAACTCCAGGAAGTTGATGAGACCATCCTTATTCACATCACAGTAGTCCATGAGGTCATTCAGAATAGGCTCATCAAGGTCCAGCTTGAACTGACGGCACACTTCCCGTATATCTTCTTTGTCAATCACACCTTTTCCTTTCTATTGAGTGGTATACATACAGACCAGAATTGTTCTGACTGTTATATGTGAATTTTGAATACAATAAAATAAAATAAAAGACGAGAAAAAAAGAAAAGAAAAGAAGACAAAAAACTCAACAAAACAGATTTAAGAGTAGATAATAGTATGAGAATTTGTATTGATAATTGAAATATGAATACCATAAACAAATTCATTAATGTTAGGTATACATACAGTATATAACAGACATTAGATTAAAAAGTTATTTAATTTAAAATTATTTAATTAAAATATTATTTACACTAATTTACTTCAAACAAAATTTTTTTTTAAATGCAGGCTAAATGTAAGTACAATTTAGGACACCAATTGAGGTGTGTATACCTTTCAACCACAATTGCACTGCACTGTAATTGACTAGGGTTGTACTTTAAAGCTATATGTATAGGACGTAGTGCGACATGTCACGTCAACACTGGCACACACACTCCAACAGTACGCTATGGCTGTACCTTGTCGTAATGCCTGAAGGCTTGCAGCAAACACGAGAAACTGTGGATGTTGACCTTCTTGAGCTGGTGTCGCACCTTGTTGACCAGGCTGAGCTGTTGCTCATTGCCTTTCTGGTAGAGCCCTGAGTCATCGCAGTGAATCAGTTCTCCGGCACCTGTGGATTTAAACTCACATTCAATGGACTGTGTGTATTTAATGTAAAGTGATATGTCACGTCGTTTGATTTATTTGATTTATATATAACAAGAACATTTTACTTTAAAATGTACCATGATTGTCTGTGTGTGTGAGAATTCCAAAGATGTGTTCAGGTGGAACATTCAACTTCCTGTATAGATTTAGAATTCAAAATTAATCCTAAATATCAAGAAACAGTAAAAACATGAAATGTTGGTTGGTGGAGCTACTTACTGGTCACCAGAAGCCTTGGAAACAAACGTTGTGTTGTTATCACTATGGCAGAACAATATCATGTTTTTAAATTCCAAAATCAGAATGTCAACTTAATTTACCGATACAGCAGCACACACCCAGGCCGTACAACTCCATACATTTAGACAAGTACTGTACTTACTTCTGCATGTCATACAACCATGGAAGAGATCTGGCAACATTGCTGCCCTTGTTGAAATTAGGGGTGGAGACCCCAAAATGTCTGTCTTTACTGTACACACTCCAGTTATAGTTCCTGTCAACCCGCTCCCCTAAAGCAAAGCAATGCAATGCATTTAGAATAATTGTGTAGAACTGTGTTGAGAAACCAATTATATTTTGATGGGGGAAAAAAATTAATTCATAGTTTAGTAAGACTTAATGCAATGTGATATTGCATTGATGTATTGCATGACAACCTGCAGAATAGCAAAATACAGAATAGGCACAATGTTCTCACTATAAAAAAAAAAGTTTCTACGGTTTTCCCTAGTAAATTCTACTATTCTTTATCTGTATTTCAAAATGATAGGAAATAGTATTCAATTTACAAGAATGTACTGTTTATTAAAACATGTCATGTGATCTTCATACATTGAATACATTAAATATTTGGTTTGTAATAGCTTTTAAATGACAATTAACAGAACTATATGTAGGCCTATGTAATAAAAAGATTTATGTTCCATTTAAACTGTTGTGACTGAGCGGCCAACTTCTGCATTTTGTGCAAGACCATAAGGGTAAACAAGCTCACGAGTATTAGGGAATCACAAATAACACATTCAATTGTATTAGTGCAGCCCTACAGGTGCATGTCAGTAAGACTCCCAATATATTTTTGCATTTGTTGTTGGCGTCATTTTGAGTCTGGGGTCCTGGCCCTGGGTGGAGTTTACACAAATTGCTTTTGATGTCAAAAGATGTCTAAATCAATGTGTTTCTCTGTTGAACTATTTGTAATGTTTTATATGTGAATGGTATTATCAGCGCCGGCCTTGGACGTTCTGCCACCCTATGCAAGACAAAAACTGCTGCTTTGGGAATAGCGTATAATAAGATTTAGCCTACTATATCCATGACCTAGCCTATAGTCAGCTATAAACTGATAGCCTACACTTTATGTCAATCTCACCAATCTCCTCGTATTTTGATATTTTACACTTTTATGTGCATGCTAACAAAAAAATCCAGTAGCCTGCTACTTCTACACAACCCTGGCTCCATAAATTGGAAGGTAAAGTGGGAACACCGCTCCGCGCTCACAACAACAAAGTCACTTGTGGCTTTGCGATGCATTTCAATATGTGGGGCGGCACTGGGGAGGGATATTGTTTTGATTTGAGCTCAAAGTTAGCAAGCCTTCTCGGGAATGACCCTGCTGTGCCATTACCAAATACATTTCATTTACAGAATTACACTGATCAGGAGCGCACAGCCAATTGTCAAAATGCCATCTCACATGAATGCCGCCAGAGGCGGCTGCCTAATCCTGCCTAATGGGCGGGCCAGCCCTGGGTATGATTTATGTCTTTTATAAAATAACAGTAATTATCTGTACTAAAACTTTTCTCATATGTTTTATGAAAGTAATTATTCTGTTTATAAAGGTTTATGACCATATTCTTACAATTAGTTTATGTTAAAAGCAAAAGATTTCAAGGAATTATGGGAATTTTTCTTAGAGAATATTACCGTTTTCTTTTTACAGTTTATCTGTCTTTGTAATATAACAGAAGTTTCCTGTTTTTTTACAGTAATTTTTCTGGCCCCCCCTGCTGCTAGAAAATGATCGTTTGTTTAAAAGATATTTTACATAAATAATAATAAATCATTTCTGGGTGGGTATATAGTTTTAGTTATAGTTATAGCAGTGACGTATGTACATGTATTTGCAGGCACAGGTACATACAATAATAAGAATCTTGCAATAGTGTCACACAATCTTACCAACAAAGTAGGCATTGTGGGTTTTAATATAAGCCTGGTGTCCTGTCTGAGCCTCTATCTCGATCTGTGCAGCCGATTTAGGAGGATTGATAAGATCACCTGCACATATGTCTGGAAGTAAACCAAAGCTTGAGGAGCGGATGTATAAAATATAGACCCATCCTCCTGCTGAAAAACTGGAAAAACTGCCACTGTCCCATACTCATAATGATAAGTGGAAAATATTAGCTAATAGTGAACAGTATGTCTATTAGATCATGTAGATTAAAGGAGGAATGTGTCTTTATTGGTCACCCTGAAGATAAAACGGGTGCCTGGCACCATGAAAAAAACAGGAAGTGTGTGGTGGGTGTGTCCTTCAACTGGGTGCCTCAGATTCACAGCCACACCGGTAAAACTGTCAGCAAGCAGATCCTCAAATGTAAGGATTTATCATTTGTAATTGGGGACATAACACTTGTTGCACACACAGTGAGAACTATTAAGTATACATGATATGTAAATACTCTCTTACATTAGTATACAAATGGTGTTCTCCATACCTGAAACTGTTTTCACACCAAATGTGGTTTTGTCATTGAACCAGCTTGGAAGTCCAGTACTCTGATCATGTGACCTGCCAAGTGGAGCTCTTTGACTGGAAGCATACACAGCCTCACTAATCTCATGGAACCTCTGCTGGTAGAATGTCTTCCTAGGTGGATTTATTAAGCTTCCAGACTGTCAAAATGACCAATACACACCAATACATTGTAATCAGGTTTAGTCAATTTTACAGTAGCCTTTTTTTTCAGTACTTTTTAAAAAGTGAAAATCTAACTTCAATCATATTAAGTTGAATCACAAAAGTTTGGGAAAGGATTTACAATAAGTAGATTCTCTTAACAAATTAAGACTAAATATGAATCTGGAATATCTTAAAATCATGCCAGTAATACTCACATATTGGGAACCTTTGGTTCTGACTCCGTGAACTAACGTATTTTCGATATCAGGATCATTTACTTTCCCATAATGCACCCTGATAACCCCTGGTCCTGGTTGGTTGCTGTTAGTGTATTTTTTTACTACAAGTGGAGTAGGAGGCTGAAAGTAGTATGTAATTAAAAAAGATCCATACACACATACATATGTACACACACACACACACACACACACACACACACACACACACACACACACACACACACACACACATACAATGACTATTGACTTGCCCTGGGAATCTCTTGTAAACAGGCCTTGGCTGTGTCTCCTGTAGGTATCCGTTTCCCTGCCTGATAGAAAGAGAGATTAAACATATATGTTTTAACTTTGATGAATAATACTATTTAAACATTAAATGTGTCATCTGTTGTGAGCCTAACCCTTGGCATGGTCAGAATCCCATCCCTGAGTTTAGACCTGTACGCGCTGCTGTTTCTGTCTGTTATAATCATCTTCAGTCTCACTACAGAATGCACCAAACTAATAACTAATACTGCTAACTAACTAATACTGCTAGACATAGAAATACTACAGTTCCATGGGCAGACACTATGTCTGTGTTTGCAGGCGCTGCATAGCAACACAAGGTGTCACAAAGTGTCAGATCTCTGTTTATTTATTCATGTGTACCAGAATGCAATTTTAAAGGTCGTACAGACTATTTTATTGGTAATATATTATTTCCAATTAATATTGATTTTCTGTCCTAACAATAGTTACATTGTTTTATACTATGAACGCATATTATTATCATGCCATTGTAAAAAATAAAAAATAAAACAAGAAGAAAAAATGTTACTTTAAATCGTATAAATATTATAAACGTATAGAAAAATGTGAGCATATTTGGAGTTAAATCATAATGAGTTTAATAATGAGTGTTTTAAATGTAGTCTTATTACTGCCATTGGACGGACCATTTGCAAACATTTCACGGATGACTGGGGTGCGACTGTGCCTAAATTGGTCTTCCTTTAGAAATTGTCTACTATATATGACTAAACTTTGAAAGGATAGATACACCGTCGACGCGAGAATATAGTTGTAAAACAATGTTATATTATTGTAGTTATAGTTTTATAACCCTACTACAACTGTTTCAGATAGTTTGTTTACAGTATAAATAACAACTACGGCGAGGGGAGCAATGTTGGCACGACACCACGCTCTGTCATCATCCCTTCCTTGTACAATGCAAAACGGGAAGTTGATAAGTAGGAGAGCCTTATGAAATCTAACGTTAGCTAGCCAGGTTCTTGATACATTGTTAATAAACAGAAGTGCCACGAGTATTTTGTGGGACACCACTCGCGTTTACTGGGTTCCATTTCAGAATAGGTGAGTTGTTAATTTTAGGAGCTGGTAACCCAGAGGTACTCACTCGATGCTAGTGGCTAAATAACATTAGCTAGCTATGGACGAATCTTGTTTTTGCTAGAGCCTGCTAGCTAGGGGATATATATGTCAAAATATTGGGGCATTGTATGATTGAAAAATAAGAAGCATGTTCCACTAACACAGTGTTTACTATGTTGTAGCCAGTGTTTGTGTTCCCATATTGATAATACTTTTCAGGATCTTTCTGGCGATACTGAACAGCTAACAAAGCTACGGTAGCTGCCCTTTGCTACTAGTACACAGTACTGTACACACCCTATTTCAATTTATTGAAAAAGCTAATCGTAATATTTTAGGATTTCTGCAACTCAGATTGCAACTACTATGTTTAGTTTATGTAGTACATGGTATATAACACACATTATTAATATTATTGACCTGGCAATTGTCCCGTCATCTGTTAATTAACTCACTAATTTGAGCCAGTCAACAACATCATCGCCTTATTTTTGGTCAGCTATGTCGTTACATTTCGACGAACTATTATTTGGGGAAAGCAAGTCTTATGTTTACTTGTTATGAATGAAAGACACCTGGCTGAACTCACAGTAACGGCAGATGTTAGGTTTACTGACAGTGGTTGAATGGTGTTGTGTGAGTTACCGGTACATTCCTATTGGCTGTGACATTGGCATCTGCACCATTCTGTTAACTTGTTACAGAGCTCTGCTGACAAACTGGGTTTTGGAGTTTGAAGAATTCAGTCACACACATTCCAGTCATACAGTGTATTCAAATGTTAACTGTCACAAAAGATGTCAAATGTACACAATTGCTGGACTTCGTTTACAAGATGTCAAATGTGTAAATATACAGTTCTACAAATATGAACCATATAGTCTCCAAAAAGGTGATGTTAGATAATGTAATTGCAAGGCCACTGACTGGACAGAGCATTCTCCTAGGGCTTGTGGGTTCCAACATGAGAACACAAGTAATATGTTTTAATGATATGCGTTAGACATTAATTATTGGCACTAATAACTACTTCATAGTTCTACAGCTGTTAATGTTTTGGGAAAATTCATAATGTTGACAACTCTGGCACTTTTGTCATACCCAGATTTAGGAATGGCTTTGTATGTTGTGCCAACAATGCAAGCTTTCAGCAGACTTTGGCTATTTGTTGCAACAAGTCACTTCACAATGGCCTTCTACAATGTCTATATGTTCCACATCTCTTCACAGTGCAATGCCTACATATTTTTCTACACAATTATTAGTATATTATTTTATTAAAAAAAGAAAACGATGCACAATTTATGTTGTACACTAAAGATATTCTGCATCACTGCTTACGCATTTGTGAGTTTTATACTCCACATTAATGTTTGTCTCCCAATTCTCTGTACCTTTTCTTTAGTAATTTAGAACCCCTGTACTGTCCATCAGCACCCAGAAAGAGGCCTAAGTGTGTGACATGGCAAGTAGAGGCGGAGCAACGCGGCCCAATGGGTCAAACGCAGGCAACAAGATCTGTCAGTTCAAACTAGTGCTCTTAGGAGAGTCTGCCGTGGGAAAGTCCAGCCTTGTCCTGCGCTTTGTGAAGGGTCAGTTTCATGAATTCCAAGAGAGCACAATCGGAGGTAAGGATTTCTGTTTGTAGTGTCTAATCAGCTGATACAGACTACAGTTTCGTACTTCACATAAAGTTACATAAAACCTTCTTTACAGCTTCTCCCAAATCATTCTGGTTTTTAATTGGAAATAAATCTTCCATTCAATTTAAACACTCGTTATTGAAGAACCTGTTCAGTACGGTGAATGTTGGTTTGGTTCATGCCAAACGATTAGCGTGCGATTTTGTTTCGACGTGCGGAACCAGTGCTGTCTTTAACTCACACAAATATTTAGGGTTCACACCATTGCACAAGTTTGGAACGTGGCTGTACCTAGTTTACAGGTACGTTTACAGTGTATGTTAACACGCGCGCGCGCACACACACACACACGCACTATAAATGGCCATACTAACTGTTTATAAAAATGTGTGTGGCGTGTCAAAAATGTCCTTTTATGCATTTTGACAATGAAATTTATCATCTATAAAAAAAAACAAATACTAAAAAGAAATGTCTTAATATCCGGTGTGTCATATAATTTCCATTTGTCCATGCTACAAGCAAACTGCTACAAGCAAACTGCACACGGGACCAAGCATACAGTATGTATCTTGTCAGACACCTGCCCATTAAATCAAGGAGCAGATATTTAGCCTGAGTGCGGGCGGATCAGGTCAATCTATTCTGCTGAGATTATAGTCTGGAAACCCTGATCGCTTCCAACACTTCCAAATAGAGCAGAGTCAGACCTATTCACAAAGTGAATATGGTCTGGTTACACCTGGCTAGCAGATTATTATTGAACCATACAAAACATCTTCGATCATGCTCTGTGTTATGTCAAAATATAACAGTGTTGTTTCTGTTACATTGTCCATTTGCAGCTGCCTTCCTGACCCAGACAGTGTGTTTGGACGACACAACGGTGAAGTTTGAGATTTGGGACACAGCCGGTCAGGAGCGCTACCACAGTCTGGCCCCCATGTATTACAGAGGGGCCCAGGCTGCCATTGTGGTCTATGACATCACAAACGAGGTGAGTGAACAATAGCAGCCAGTTTAATCTACAGTACTGTTCTGTTTTGCTTTGTGCGTCATAAATATGACTGTAGCAGCTCACAGCACATCCCAGCGTTTCCTATGCATTGACTTATTTGTGGCAGGCTACGTTACCACACAGTTTCAACATTGATCTCCACATATTAATAAAAAAAACAACAACATCCTTATAAACTATGTAAAATTGGTAAATTGTATTTAATTTTCAACCGTACACAGCACATTGATTTGCTCACCTCTCCCTCAGCTACCACTAAACATGTAATTGAATTCTGTGTGTGACACTGCCTCAATAAATATAAATCTTCTATCATCGAAATACCATGACTGCTTTTGAAGGTTTGCTTCCAGTTAGGCCTGTTACGATAAACATTTTTTTTGGGTGATACTACTATATGTTGATGCATTTTCCGATGACCTTTTGTGTTTTTACCTATGTTTAAAAATATCGAAATTAATATTACAATGTTCTTGATCAATATCTCTATATCACATTTTGTCAATGTCGTGCACCCCAACACACAAGTGAAACATGCAAACAATAATCGACAAAAACACACAATAAAAAATAAATGCTGGCTGTGAATTACGTAAGGAAGTGCTCCCACGCCAGCGACGATGTTAAATAAAATAACGAATCCTAATAAGTTCGGTGTGTGTGTGTGTGTGTGTGTGTGTGGTGCTGCCTGCAAGCAGTCAGACAAGATCAACGCAACATGGCTTTCATGTCAGCAGCACGTGTGTAAATACAATAGCATCAAGGTTAAGTCCGTATATCGCATGATAAGACGATATAGTAAATATCGTGACAGGCCTACTTCCAGTGCATTGCAGTGTGCACTCTTCCTTGCCAAATATTCTAGTGAATGTTTAATTTGGTTGTCTCATTTCATTCAGTTATCTTTTAGTATCCGTATATATCATCTTTCCACACCAACAGACCTATTTATTCCATTCTCCTGTTCGTGTTTTGCTAGGAGTCATTTGTACGGGCGAAGAACTGGGTTAAAGAACTTCAAAGACAAGCCAGCCCAAATATTGTAATAGCCCTGGCTGGGAACAAGGCTGACCTTACAAGCAAGAGAGCATTGGGCTTTCAGGTTTGTGCTTGTTTAATGGTGGTCGGAAACCCAAAAATATCAGGGAGAATGTGATCTCTTTGTTCTATAGAAATATCACAATGTCCACTGAGTAGATCATGTTTTGTTAATTAAATAGTTTGCTTTACTGTATACAGTATTATATGCTCAATAAAGCCTGCTTTTGATGTACATTACAGACTTTACATTTCTACATTTTACATTTTCACAGGATGCACAGTCATATGCAGATGACAACAGCTTGCTGTTCATGGAAACATCAGCAAAGACATCTATGAACGTGAATGAGATTTTCATGGCTATTGGTAAGTTTTAATTGTGTGTGTTATTTTTAATTTCTCTTTATTTTTCTGCAGAGTGCAGAAAAATATTTGTTGCTAGGAAATAGGGTTGGGCCGAATAGACGATGCCATTGTCCATCGCAGATGGCTGACTGAGCTTACGATTGTTTGTTGCAATTGTTGCAATTGCGCCCTCTGCTGTCAACACACAGTAACAGTTGTCATTCAGAGGTGAACAATACATTAGCTGGGGCAGCAGCTGTAATGGAGTTCTCCAGAATGTCCATATGGCCAATTTGAAATGCCTTTGCGTCTTATATTGTAACGTTTGTCATTGGCAGAGATGGTTTACAGGGCTGTCAGATAAACCGTGGTGATGTTCGTGACGCTGCTGATATGTTTTTGCAGCAAAGAAGCTACCTAAGAACGAGCCGCAGGCATCTAGCGCCACCAGCGGGCGGAACCGTGGCGTGGACCTGTCAGAGACGGCCCAGCCAGCCAGCCGCTCCTGCTGCAGTAACTAACACCCTCCCTGGTGTGAGAGCCGCGCCCGCCCCCTCTCCCCTCCAAAGTGAATAACATCTGGACATGGGACCTCCCTCACTTCCTTGCATCACACCTGACCTTCCACCTCACTTCCCTGGAATAGCTGAAGACTCTGTATAGCTACATTTGTAATACTTCTACTTTTCTTTTTCCTTTTTTGTTTTAAAAAAGTGTATATCTGTATAATGGATGCATGTATCACTACAAGGCCTAAAACACACATTTTTATCTTTAAATCAGTTAGAAGACCCCTTCTTAGAGGAGACATGGGCGATCATGAATCTGGTCTGTTTGATTGTGTTTATCTGCTAAACTTGGTGTGTGGGTTAAGTTGCCCTCCAAACAAAATAATTCTCCATCGTGACATTTTTGGAAACCCTGTTGATAAGGTATGAAGTATTGACAATGTGCCAGGAAAGGACTATTGTGCCCTGCTCTTTTTATTTGATCATATCTGCCCAACAAGAAGACACTTTTTATCTGTAGGTTGCGTGCAGGACTGGAAGAATATGGAAAATGTGTTTTGAGATGCTAAGAAAGAAAGACTTGTGCGTACAGTACTGAGTACAATTGGGAAGTGTATGGACAGTGTTTGTCACCTCAATGCACATATGACCAAACATGCAAGCCCATTGTCATTAACAAAACTAACAAACTAAAAATACATTCCCCAGCTACGGATTGCATTTGTCAATTTAAACATCGGCCATAATCTGTGTGGACAGTCGAGGTTTGGAAACATAGCAAGGTGAAATGGAAAGTGTAAGAATGTAGAACATCGTGTCTCAGGCCAACAAGCTGCTTTTTAATAGTTGTGGACTGTTTCGTTGTCGGTCTATGTCAAGTCCCCGTGGCATACAGAATATAAACACTTAATCTGAGCAATGAACTGATTAATCATGGATGATTCCTCTGGTTTTATTACATTGTCTCACGATGACTTGAACATGTAACTGGTGTGTTGCTGTATTTGTCACAGTTCTGTTCCAAACACAGTGCAATGTTTTCCCTTTCCTCTTCTAGCAGCCATCAGGGCATACCTTCGTGGGGACAGTATAAAGAGTTTTGGAACAATTGTTTTGATTGATTTTAGGTCTTTAGGGCTGTTGTCTTTCCTCTTTTGTTCTGGACACACAAACTGGTAAAATATTAAGTGGTGGTCTTTTTTTAGATGTGTACTGTTATTAACATCTTCCCTGGTGTCTGGTTACTTTTCTCAAAGGTGATTTGAGAGGAACATTTTTTGCATTGCACAAATGTTGATTATGTTTTAATTAATGACTGCCCTTCAGTTTTATATGATAGACTGTATTGGTTGTTAACGTACGGCTTTGAGCAGGTAGCAGAAAGAACCGAACCATCACTGTTACAGCTCAATGAATCTTAATGATGTAAAACAGCATTACAGTGATGGGCCAATCACTTTGCAGTGTCTGGCTAAAGGTTAATAAATCCAAGAAGTTAGGACCTTTGCCTTTTTTTCTCTTATTAATAAAAATGTGTAAAAGGGGCAATAATGCAGGGAATTGATGTCTGGATAAAGCTTAATAAACCTAGTAACTTAGAGGTTTTGGTAGCATTTATGCTCTTATTAATGCAAGTGCATACAGGGCATTAATGTGCTAAACTGATAAATGTAATGTATCTTCAGAAAAGGTATATATAGGCACATGTCATATTACAACCAGCAATTAAACACTTAGTTCTTGTTCATTTGTTAGGCTATTGATGTTTTAACATCAAGTCTACATCAGGGTATGTAGTAACTATACAACACCCTTTACCCTCCCACAAACTTGTGGAAGGTAGAAAGCATTTAATCAATGTAATCAATGATTTCTATTACTGTAGACTATGTATGTAACTGTGGGTAATAATATGTACACTCCATACAGTTCTAAAAATACATAAAAACCTCAGCCACCTGGATGTAGTAAAGAACCATAAACATTCTTCCTGCTAACCTGTAAACATATAAAGTCTTAATTCACACAACCTTTAAAGCCTGAAAAAACGTGCAGTATATGTGGACAGGAGTTTAAAAAAGCATTATTACATTAATACATTATGTCTTATATAAATTAATGTAAATTTTTACAGACACTTCCAGCTCAGGTGTAGACACTATTTGACTTGTCTCTTACTACCTCTTATTACCTCTTCACATTGTGAGAGACATCTTTTGTCAAGAGATGGTAAAAGCCCTTTACCTTTTATCATATGAAAAATGATATTACCCCCACCCTGATACAGTACTGTACACAACCAAACTCAAGATGGTAGTATTAAGTGTCTCATTTCTTGAATAATAAAGGATTAACATGTATTGGGACCACATGGTTACTGATTTAGCCATAGGGGGGCAGCATTACTCTACCTTTGACAGTCATTAGCAAGTCAATTTTTCAATACAACTCAATAGAACATCTATGTAATAGACACGGATATTTGACTTTGTTCCAGCCAATTCAACATTTTACAGCAAATAACAATTGACAAAATTATCAGAAAAACTATATATATATATATATATATATATATATATAGGTTATGCCTTTACTCACTCAATTAGGTTATGCAAATATATTTAACAAAAGTAAATAAATATAGGCTTTTTGAATTAACTTTATACAGTGCAACAACCTAGGCTACTCATTTTAATTATTCATTACATTAAAATATGAATGTTTATAAAAGAAAAATGCATGAATAACATTTTATTAGACTTTCATTTGCATTAGATTATTTCTGTTAGCATGAATGAATCTTTGATAGGCATTGTTTTTCTAGTGTGAAAGTCACGTTGCGTTGCCCCCGATGATCCCCATAGCTGTTGGAATGCGTCACCTGTCTGGGCTGTCACTGGCAACCCTGAGATGTTGTCACGGTGACAGCCTCATTATGACGATAACCCCGGTTGAATATATTACTGTTATCATCTTCATGCTGCTCTGACGACACATTACTTAAATGTTGACCTGGGGACAGTTCTGTAAACTTTACTCTGATATTTCATACTTATACTCATCTGGCTGCAGGCAAACTGTGGAAGAATAAATAGCAATGCTATAAAAACATCATTAAAACTTAAGTATATCAACACATATTAACTGATGAGCTGTAACCATTTTGTTTTTCTTAGGCCATAAAACGTACTAGATCATTAAATGTGACTGAGAACTGAGCAAGAATAAGATAATAAGATTTGAAAGATAACACCTGCTCATCCATGCTTAACCAATCCAACGCAAGAAGGTGTAATAAAAATCCCAATCTTACACCTTCACCAAAACATTTTACTGTACTTCAGTAGCCTTTCCTTTATGTTCATCCTATTATTCAAACAAACAAATGAAGAAAAAAAAAGATAATTGTCCTTGGTACAGAATCATGTCAGATGGATGATATTTAGTAATTCACATTCCTGACAAGTGTGAATGACATTGTATTATAATTAAACTGGAGACATGTACGGGATTCAAATGTCTTTCACTATTGACAGCTTGTGTAAGACATACCATTTATTAGGCACCTTCATTGAGAGATTTCTAAAGATAAGTGCAAAGATTTCTAGCCTGGAGGCCCCAGAATAGTAATAATAAAAAACAAATTTGGACTTGAGTGCAGGTGAGCTATAGCACACTTGAAATGAGTCCAATAAGACTGAACACTATAAAAAACATCACCTGTTAAGTCGGTCAATTCATTCCGCAATGTGAGGCTCTTGGAAGGTTACATTAAGAGACATTGTGATCCTCCAGCCATAACCACCTCGCAGCATACTACCAGTAGATTTGTCTCCTGGTGCATGTAGCTGCAGAGACATTTGCCACCATATGGCCCACATCAAATCCATTAATGTGTTCTCCTCAAACACTTATTTGGTTCCTCGAGGTGAAACACAGCAATAAGAGCATTTATACTACTCATGTAGACTGATATATGGGCCAGCCATTGACATAGAATCATTCCTTTTACTAGTTCCCTGTCCTTGTAATTTATAGCACCTTTCAGCAGTGTTCACACTTGACTGCTCAGGGCCGGCTGGTCAGACAGGCACTCTATGTGTTTATGGCTCGATGTTATTCATCAGGGTCAATGTGTTCGTCTCACTTGAGTGACATCTGTTTGAGCCAATAATTAACGGCTCTGTAATTGATGTGGCACTCATATGGGCAGAGAGGTCAAGGCGAGGTCAGGTAATTCAGCTGACGAAATAGCCGTAATGCAAACTAGTGAGGGGTCGCCGAACAACTGTATATTGTTTACAGTATAATGAATATATTATTGTATATGAATACAATGAAGTCCACCATTTTGCTCTACGGTCAAACATTAGTTACACTGCAAAGTTTGTGTCCATATTCCACCTTGTGGAGGAAACCAGCATTACAAAAAAAGTTTTTGTTGTTGTTTAGGCTTGGTTTAAATCTCAAGGAGTACCTTCCCCTATAAAACCTGAGAGCTGAGTGACATTGCATTAATGTCAACTCTTCTGAGATGGCTCATAGGCTCACAATTTCACTGCCACAACGCTCTATGCACACCAGATTGGTGCACAGTTTCAAAAAGGAAATGGATATCAAAGAACAGAAGCGGTGGCAGGTTTATGTAAGCAGGGTGGTTTAAGGGTTAGTGCTGCTGTCATGCAATGTTCATGCACTGGAACCCTTACATGTTCACCTGTGTTTACATAGGTCTTTATATGTATAGCGTTATTAGGGGTTAAAACTCCTGCCATTGTCATTTCCCATGGTAGTGACATTAGAATTGCAATAATTATGATCTCATCTCTCTGCTATTCTCTTCAATACAAACACAGGCAATGGGACAAACCTAGTCTTTACTATGAAAAATTGCTTCTGAAAAACACCTCATAGTGCCTTTAACAAATTTCATGGTTAACTGGAACCACGCTTTCATTTATGACATTACAAAACTATTTTGGGACATCTGGAAGGTTTATAAAAAGTGCAGTCATTGTAAGAGCCACCGATGATCCAAATGGTTCTTTTCTGCTTAGTTTTAATGCTTGTGACCCTATGCTAAAACATGAAGCTAGTAAATTCAGGCTACATTTAATGAAGGTGTTCTGTCAAAACCACAGTCACACCAGTGTTTCTAAAAGAATACTGGCCAAAAGCTCATTGGGAACGTTCAGATTAAGTAAAAATATCACTGTGTTACCTCTCCGGGAACCATCACCTTATCGTGGTGGAGAGGTTTGGGTGCCCCCATGAACCTGAGGGCTGTGTTGTCT
>JAODTR010039953.1:0-19972 GCA_025399935.1 Amblyopsis rosae | reverse complement strand
CAGGATCCTTGCGAGAGTAAAGAGCTGGTCCGTTGTTCCACGACCAGGACGGAATCCGCATTGTTGTTCTTCAATCTAGTCACAATACAACGGTAAGCTAACCGCAATACAACGGTAAACTAACGGTAAACTAGTCACAATACAATGATAAACTATTACTATGTAATCTCATTTCTACATGAGAATGATTCGCTCGTGTTTGTATTAGGGACATCAGCTGCATCAAAACAAGCGCTCCTACTTTCTCCCTCAAATGACAATGCAGCGTAACACCACGTGATGCAGAACAGCAGGAAGTAAGCTATGCATACTATACTGAGTGCGAGCATGAGCGCGGGTCACCGGCAAATGACGGTGTGAAAAAGGGGTTGTAAGCCAGTAACGCAATCTCCTTTCAATACGATAATATTTTGTTGTAGTTAACAGTTTTTTTACACCGGTATTGCAGGGTAGGCAATTATACAGCAAGTAGGAGTAGGACTATGCTGTCTGCAGGTTCCGTTTTGTTTGAAAGTAGAGTAGATCTGCTGTTCAGGTGCCGTTTCCATCCCGATGCACTCGAAATGAGAGACGAATATGAATAGGAATGGATGGAGGAACCGTCTGGTCGTTTCCGCTGTCGGCAAACCTAAACCACGCCCGTATCGCCAGCAACACGACGCTGATTGGTAAGTTCAGTTGCTACTCGGACACATTAGCAATGATTTCTACGCTCTCCAGACTGAAGCAAAACATTATGGATCCCGATAGGACTTAGCCTCGTGAGAACACCCTCATCTCGCCAAGCTACAAAGAATTGTGATCTCAATTCTAAGCAAGAAAACCATGACTCATTTGATCCAGAATCACGCCGCCCTAATCCAACGGTGACAAACATTAAACACCTTGAGCACACCAGACACTAGGGGGCGTGCTGACCTTCACTGTCGGAGCTGACCAGGCGTCGCGGGTGCTTCAGCCGGTCCTTGTTGGTGCTGGCCTGCGAGCCTTCTGACGCCGACGTCTCCCGGTAGTTCACCTGCTGCCGCCGGCTTCGCCGGGACCGGCGCCTGCTCATGTCCAGGTCGCTGTCGCTGAACGCACTGGAGCTCTCCGTCGCTAACACATGCACGCGCGCGCGCGCACACACACACACACACACACACACACACACACACACACACACACACACACACACACACACACACACACACACACACAGAAAGACACACAAACACACACACACGCAGTTGCGCAATGGTTGCAACCAATCAACCGTTTGGGGCTCATGGCTTTTAAACCGACACAAATAATTAACTATCAAATCAGTCCTGACGAAGATATTTGGAGGGAAGTACCGATTTCCTCCTCCTCCTCCTCGTCCGTCTCCTCCTCTTCGTCGTCCGAGTAGCCGCGGGGTCTGTGTCGGCGGCGTACGCTTAGCCGCCGCCTGGGCGGCCCCCTCGCCCGGGACGGCTGCCGCGGTGACGCGCTGGAGTCGCTAGAGCCGCCGTTCTCAGAGACCACAAACTCCTCCTCCTCAGAGCTGCGCCCACACAGGACGGGAGAGAGTGTTAGAGAGGGAAGCTACGGAGGCGCACCTGGCCAGGTGGGGAGGCTGTACGACCTTCAGTCTGTCTAACCTCCGATGTTCTAACAGTTTATATTTGCATGATGTTCCAAGCACAGTCACTAGAACAATTCAAGCGCAGTCAAAAATTGTTTGCTTCCTTCCATTAGCAACACCGGTGAACACCGACATGCCCTTAGTATGTAACAAGTGGCCTCAGCCACTACCGGACGCCCCCTACTGCTCAGAGGCAATAACAGACTAACACACACACGGTTCCTTCATTAAATGCATGCGCACAACTACAGCAGGATTATCAAAGGGCTTTGCATCGGAAGATCAACACGGGAGCAGGGAAGGGTGTTGGGATTTTGATCTACACAAATGTGCACTCTTGTTTTCATTGTTTATTAACTAGGTCTGCTTGCAACTCTCAAATCCTACCTATCACAGGTTTAACGTGATCACTAAGGCTGACCTGGCCCAACCACCGAATTATGAGCAGCTTCAAAATGAAAGCAATGCCTTTCTGGAGAAAGTTGATAATGGCCCTCGCTAAGAACCAACGACAGGCTGCTCCCTCTGAAGCTGTTTCCCAACTGCAAGTAGAGATTTGCTGAATTTCACAAAAAGCGTAATTCATTTACAATGGCTGACTACCTTTAAATCCACACAAAAATAAAAGATAAGGCCTCACAAGGTCGTACGAGACCCTCCTGACACAGAGGAAGCACATTTAGCCGCCCGCTCGACACCAACAGCTAAACCCCCACCACACCTGTCGCTGAGGCGGAACTCCTCCTCGCTCTCCTCCTCGTCCACGGTGCTGTCGCTGTCCAGGTCGTTGAGCCGCCGCCGTTTTTTCCGCCGCTGGCCAGTCGGGCCGGGGCGGGGCGGCCGCCCGTTCTCCTTGCCCTCCTCGGCCTGCATGATGGCGGATATGTCCTTCCCCCGGTGGCCCGTGATGTTGGCCATGTCTTTACCCCGGCCGGCTCCTGTGGGGAAGCCGCAGCTTCTCGTTAGCTTAACCTGGCAGCCGGCAAACGCTATTTCAAGACGATTTACATTCCCAGAGTTTAGCATATGCTTTTACCCAAAGCGACTTACAAGTAGTGCCGTAGTCAATAGATGGCTAGGTCATGCACCAGAAATTGTAAGCAAACAACATTCTGTTCAAATAATTAGAGCATCTTGTCATCAAGCCTGAAAATAATTGCCAATAGCCTAAACAATAAAGTGCTTATTCCTAAGAGCAGACGTTTACTTTTATTTTTGAGAGAAGACTTTTAGTTGCAGTGCTGTGAAGCGATGCAACACAGCAGTGAAGCCCTGTTGAAACAGAGCATGTTTCAGTGTGCTACCTACCTCCGCCCTCTGCTTCTTTGATATCCTCCTCTATGGCTTCCTCTATAGCCTCGTCGAACTCGTCAAACCTACACAGAAACACATCGGCACCCACTAGTGACTTAGAGCCAGCACTGTGGCCTCATGTGCCGTTAGCATGGACATGCCTTGCAGCGGGCGTACCTGTAGCTTATGGATTTCTTGGCCCTCGTGGACCGTCTGCCCCAACTCTTGCTCCGCTTAGATTCTTTTTTCTCTTTCACCACCTGCTCAACTTTGACCTCGTCCACCTCGACCACCTCGTCCACCTCGACCTGCGGAACGTTAATGCATTGAGGGCGCTTCGTGTGGCTTGCGGTCAAATTCCCTGACATTTCCTCGACTTAATTACCGGCAAAAACAAATCTTAATTTCCATGACACATTGAACAAGGAAAACAGACCGCCAGTCTGTGTAAAAGGGGTAGCCAGCATAGTAACAATACATGTTTCCAACGTGTAAACATTACTATGAAGATATGTTGAGATATCTCAAAACGTAATGTCCAGTGACATCAATGGCGACCAGGCCTATCACAAAAACTATATATTGTCCCAGAAATAAATTGTGAAAAACAACATTGTTGTCATGTTAACATTGTTGTTCCGATATTGTCATGTGACATCAATTGATTCCTTTAACCATATGTATATCATTTTAGTATCATGGTATGCATCTTTATTATTTTATGCACCTGTTAGATTTTTTTTTAATCTGATTCCTTTTACCATTTTAGTTAATGTTGTTTCTCTGTATTTCTGTATTTGTTTATGGGAAGCACAACTGTACATGCATTCCCTCTCCGTGAAACACTTTGAACTGCAATTCTGTATGCAAAGTGCTATATAAATAAAGATGATTAATAATATTATTATAATCAATTGTTTGTTATGATTGGATAAACCAATTTCATTACTTGGCTAAATACAACAACAAAAAATACATGTGAAGCGGAAAAAAACTAATGGCACGTTTTCGCATATCTTCTTTCAAACGTAGTTGGCTGAAACTCTAAGACCAGTAGGAACCCAGAAATAAAGGTACATGGGGAACACTCACCGCAGGCGTGATGATGTTTTCCAGACTGATGCCAACGTAGACGAGCCTATCTTTCCTGCGGGATAGGTTGAGCAGCAGGACATTCAATTGAAACAGCAAAGCATACGGGGCCAGTCGGCCTTCACGTCACGTCGCACCGTAAGGGGTCTCAACAAATAAATGCATGACGAGAAGAAGCCTCACCTCCTTTCGGTGCGCTCTCTCTTTTTCAACGTGGCGTCCAGGTTGTGCAGTTGCTCTTCCAGCTTGTCGCAGAGCTGTTTCTGTGAGGCGGAAGGGGAGGGGGGGGGGGGGTAGACACGTGCGTTAATCGGGCTGTTGGCGTTAGTCGTGGGGTGTGCTGATGTCTCGGGCGGAGCGCATACGTGTTGACAAGGAGGGCAGAACCATTCTCCGTCGGGGATGATCATGAGGGGGGGTCTCAGGCAGGCAGTGTGGTAGCCGCTGTCGCACGAATCGCACAGTAAGATCTGGGGGGGGGAGAAGATACTGAAGCACATTTAAAAAGTCTATGATACGTTTAACATTAATATAGCAGCAAATATTTTGCTACAATGTTCAACCTTAATAATATTTTAACAGTCCTGAGCACAGGATGACATCACAGTCGCCTGTGTGTGTTTTTCATGTGTGTGTGAGAGGAGAAGATATTGAAGCACATTTAAAAAGCTAGTCTATGCGATACTTTTATAATTAATATATCAGCAAATATCTTGCTACAATCAATTTTGCTACAATTTTCAAGAATCAGTGTGGGGAGCTTGAAATCCTTGCGCCTGAGAGAACTGACCAATCAGCATCGCACTGATGGCTACGGGCGTGGTTTAGGTGTGACGACAGTGAAAACGACTTGAAAACAACGTAAAGAACAATGACAGAGATGGTTCATCCAATCAACTGCCAAGTGCCTGTCCATTTCAAGCGGTGTCGATGTATGGCTCCCCAGATGGACTTCGTCTATCAATCCATCTGGGGTGTAGGGATGTGCACGATTAGTCGGTTAAATGTTGCCAGCCTCGCTAGTCGGCACCAGAAATACTAGTCTGTTAAGTAGTTCACTGGGTAAGTCAGTCTCTCCCTGTCTGCACTTGAAACGCTGTTGACGCTGTAAGTTGGGAACGCGTTGGATTCAACGCTTTCAGAGTGGCGAAACTGCAGGGACAGACACGGCTCACAGCGGAAAAAATGTACTAACTTCTTTAGTCACTAATCCCGCTCCCACAACCCGGAGTGAACTTTTGTGATTAAATTAATGTGATTAAATGGAGTTAACAATAGTTATAGCAGCAAAACACATTTCCTCTGCTTTGGATTTAACCATGTACAATTAATGCCAAATTTCAATGGAGTTCACCGTGTTTGTTTACCCTACAATGTTTAGCCTGAAAATATTGTTCCTGGTTGGCTAATCTATGGATGTACAAGGCATGTTGTTTATTTTATTATTTTTTTGTATTACGGAACAATACAGTCTTGCAAAATCAATAGAAAGTGAAATTTACGTAAGGCATTTGTCCCGCTGCTCGTGAATAATGGAGCCGTAGTTCACAGTTGGCACTCTGCTTTTGTCATTTTACGAAGATGATAATATAATAATAATTTTAGCCAGGCTATAAGGAAAATGTGGAGCTGATAAGTGCAGGTAGGGAGAGACCGACATGCACATTATTTAGCCGTATAGACTGATACACTTCGACTGTTTTCTGAGTGTTTTTTTTACTTTTAGACTAGTCGACAAGTCGGAGTTAACATGTTTTTTTTTTTAAACGACTGGGAAAGGAGTCGTCAGGAACATTCCTAGTGGGGTGTCAGTGGGACCAAGGCGAGACCCACCAGCTCGGGGTGATTCGGTAGGCCACAGTGTTTGCAGGGGTCATCGTTGGGAGGTAGGTCGTCATCGGAGGAGGTGGACGAGTCGGAGCTGCGGCGTTCCCTGGTCCGGTTCCTCCTCCTCCTCTTCGACCTCTCCACCTTGTAGTCCTCGTCGCTGTCGTCCGGCTCCTCGCTCTCCTCCTCGTAGCTGGAGCTCTCTCTGCTGTCGTCCTCCTCCGAGGAGCCGCGCTTTTTGCGACGGGTTCGAGTGCTCGACCAGCGGACGCGTCGCCGCTTTCGCCCCTGAACAAGTGATGCGCTCATATAAGCCACCATCAGAATTAACTGCTTCATTTAAACATTTTAATATATATTATTTACAACTTTACTCAAATGTCCAGTCTGCGTTTTTAGAGAGCAAGTTATTCAGGTGGTGTTGTTATTTGCACAATGTGTGACTCATCAAATATAAGAAGACCACTAAAAATAAAAAGAATACCTTTCCCCTATAGCCTATTATATTAGCATTCACCACGTTTTAATTTATTGTTTTTTAAACCATTCAATAGTTTCTATGTGGAACTATGTAATTGATAAAGCCCAATGATCATACAGAAGCCATCCCCATCAAATTGTCATTTTTTGCTTTTGTCATTTTCAGACCTTAAATTTAGAAAATCTAATTTAAGATTTTTTTTTACTTTTCAAGGATCCGCAGGGACCCTGGTTATACGAAAATGTCATTCTTAATGATCAGTGTACTGGGGCACCATTTTAGTAGTACACAAAATATTACTTTCAAAATAGTTTTCTTACTTTGGGTGTAGACTGGCCGTCCTGATCCACATTTTTATCTCTTAATTTCCTCTGTACAGCCTTAACCTTCTCTACCATCTCCTCCTCGTCCTCCTTGTTCTCCTTCTCCTCATTATCATCATCTTCACCTTTTGCTTTCTCCTCCCCCTCTTCCTTCTCCATCTCCTCCTTGTCGTCCCTCTCAGCTAGTGTGGCGGCCTGTAGCTTCTCCAGCTTCCTATCCTGGACTTCTACCACCTTCGCTGTGGGTCTCGAGATGCGGGGGGATCGCCGGAGGGACCTCCCCGTGTTGGAGTCCGACTCCGAATCCCCCTGCCCCTCCTCCCTCTGAAGCTCGGCTCTCCGGCGGTGGATCAGGGTCTTGACCTTCCGACGGGCTCCGCCCCCCCGCGCCTCCTCCATGGCTACATCCTTTCCGGCCTCCTCCTTGCTCCCCTTCTCCGTCGCCTTGTCGCTGTCCGACGCACCGCTGGCCCGAGGGGGGTCCGGCTGGCGGGTTTCCGTTGACGCCTTGACGTGGCTGTCGGCCTCTCCGGGTCCTTCAGCGTCGCTGGGCCCTCGTCTGTCTTCCTCCGAAGCCTTCACGCTTTCCTTTCCCAGGCTGCTTCGCATGGGGCTCCCCGCCTCCTTGTCCTGTGGTGGATGAGAAGTGGACGGCGCCGTTGCTGCCAATGGTTCCGCCACCAATGATTTCGCCTCCAATGGTTCCGCTGCCAATGGTTTCGTCAATGATTTCGCCTCCAATGGTTCCGTCTCCAATGATTTCGTCACCAGTGGTTCTGCCGCCAATGGTTTCACCGCCAATGGTTTCGCCGCCAATGGTTTTGTTGTGCTGTCAGGCTGATCCTCAGATGGCTGCTCCTGGTCTACTGCTGCCCCCTCTGGTGTTGTACCGATTTCCTCAGAGTTTGATTTCTTCTGTGTGGGGCCAGATGGATCATTCGTCCCTGTAAAGGTCTCTTTTATGTTAGTTTCTACAGCTGTACCTGCTTCTACAGCCATATCTGCTTCTATGGAGTCATCCTTTGGCTTGGCCAGGTCCTTTGTAATCACTTCTGACTCGACCTCTGACTGCTGAAGCGTGGAGACATTGGTCGCATCAAAGTCTTTTACAGTGTTGTCTCGACAGCTGGCGGCTTTCTCTGCGACTTTTCCAGGAAGTGTTTCTTTTGCTTCAGCTTGGACGGATTCTGCTACACCAGACGTCACAGCTGGCTCTTTGCTATTCTCTTTATGGTCATCAGGTGTTTCCGTATGTGCACGCACATCGTTTTCTTCAGCCTTTTCAATAACCAAGGATTGGACTCTCTCTTTTGTGTTGTGTTGTTTTTCTGAATGTTCCTTGAGAAGTGATGTCTCCACCTTCTTTATGACAGAGGATGCTGGTATGACTTTAGAGCTGGCTATGTTCTCTATAGCATTGGTTTGTTTTGGCGGGTCTGCTTTTTTATTTACAGATGGAGAGACGATCACTTTAGATTGAGACTCCTGTGTCGTCTCTGTGACAGAGGCTGTTGTGTGAATGAGCGGCTCTTTATGTGTCTCCAACGATACATCCTTCTTGTTTTGCGCCATCGTTTGCTGGGACACAGCAGATTTTTTTTCAAGTTTTGAATCTGGTATTACAGATTCTAGGGCAAATAATTGACTGCTTTCTTCTGGTGTGGATTTATCCAGCGCCGCTGCTGCCTTCATGTCCACGTTTGACGTGTTAGCATCTTCTCGTTTGTCATCGGATTTCTCCGCATGTTCTTTGTTTACGTCCTTGGATATAAGGACTGGCTCTGCTGATACAGGTGAGGGAGACTTTGGACATCTGACTGTCTCTTCACGTTTATTTGGAGATGTAGAGCTTTCTCTGAACCTTTCTTCTACCTTCTTGTCTAGACCCTTCTCCTGGTTTATTTCCTTAGATGTCTCTGCATTGCTTATGCCCTCGTTTGTGGACTGAACGACAGTTTGGCGTAGCACAGTTACTTTCCTCTCACCTGGTTTTATTTCACTTTGCTGCCCTTTGCAATCAGGTGAGTTCTTTTGCGTTTCGGACGCTTTACTGATGTTACAGTGATGCCCGTCGATCGTTCTCTCTGCCGCGAGATGGGCGTCGCCATTAACATGATCGCTCGAACTTCTGTCTTTTCTTGTCTCTGCCGACGCCCCGTCCACCTTGGGGTCTTCCTTGGCTTGAGCGACGGGTGGCACATACACAATTGTGCCTCCACTGCCTTTGTCAAAGTCCTCGCTGAGCTTCATCCCTCTCTTTTTCAAGGGGATTTTGGCCTGTTGGTCATTCTTCATGGACCGCTGGAAGTCCTCCAAGGGGCTCTTCTTTGGATCGTCTCTCTGTTCTGCCGTTACCGGTTCGCATGTTTTCCCGGATACTGTCCCGGGCACACTCGTCGTAATAATCTCCATCGGCTCCTCTTTGACAGCCTGGGTGTTTTCCGTGACACCGTCGTCCGGGGTGACCTGTTCAGATGGTTGCACAGAAGGCTCTGGATCAGCTTTGTCATCTTTGATGCCATTCATTGATAACTTGGCATCGTCGGTGTCAGACTTGAGGTCCTCTTTCTTGGGGACTGTCTCGTCACACTCCATTTTAGGTGCAACTGTTTGAGCAGCATCTTTGGAGGCTTTGTCTTCATCTGTAGTATCCTCTGACTTTTTAACCACAGCTGAAATTACATAAGCGGCGTATGTAAATCCTTGTGTCCAAAGTCAATCAGAAGGAAAAAGCAAAGAACACACAGTATATAAAAATGGCAACGGTGTAAATTCCATATATTACCTTCTTCCTCTGACATTTTGTTCTCTTCATCTTCAGGTTTGGCTTCCTGCTCTTGCTTTGTCAACAGAGCGGGGTCTATCTGGGTCTTCAGCAATGCCACAATCTCAGCCAAGTCGTTTCTGTCTCTGTAAGGAGAAGAGGATGGAAGTATGCCACGCTCATCAGAGAAACCCACAATCACTCACACAAACAATCGGCAATGTAGTTAAGAGCCCCTTGGCACAATGCATAAAAAAAAAACTTGAAAACTAAAATAGAAACCTCCCATTTTGCTGTTATCCAAGACACACCTGAACGTTTTGAGGCCTAAACACCCATCCCCTTAAGCACTTGTGTATAATGTTATAAACAGTCTCCACCTCCACATATAATCTGAATCTAAGGCATGCGTTGTCTAGTCAGTCAACTAAACACATAACTTAAATAACCTACCTGACAATGCACTTCCACGAGGAACCATCCAGGTCATCCTGCTCCTCCAAGTAGACCCGCACGTTATCATCTTGGTCCAGCTGAAACCAGTACATCTGACCATCTTTGTCTCGGCCAATCGGCTGCAGCCGCATGTTGTCTGGGTCCTCTTCATTGATGGTAGTCTTGAACTTCACGTTTTCATCAAACTGACACTCGCACAGATACTGTAAAGAAAGATGAGACTTCAGAATAGGAGGAGGGCGCAAGTAATGAGGTTATATTTATTCAGTGCTTGTGTGGTAATGATTTGGACAGTCCTCTGTTCACTCTTCATTTTCTGCCATTTATTCCCCTATTGCCTAGGGCTTAAAGATATTACCTATTACCTACGTATCTAGGGCTTACAGATATGACCTAAAATCAAAATCACGATTAATTTAACATTGTACCTCGATTACGATTAATGAACCATTATTTTGCCTTTGTTTTGCTTTTGTTTGAGTTCTCCATGTTGCTTCCATGCAGCTGGGTGGAGGGGCGGAGTCACGCGACTACAAACACGCGGCAGTATACTTTAGTTCTTACATTTGTCAAAACTACTTATAAAAGCAGGATCATTGTTTTGCTAGCAAAGGGCTAAAACATTAAATAATGAAAGCTACATGGAATCATAATTATTAACTTAATGTCAAATATATTGACAGCCAATTATTTACTTACACTGCTGTGTAAGTAACCCTGTAGTACCGTACGGTGTCTGTCAGGTATCATGCATTTGGAGTCTGTGAGCGTTTCCCTTTATTTATGCCTACTCTAACGACCAATTGTAGGCAATTCAGTCAGTGATATTTCAGAACCATCACAGTATTCCAGAAATTGTACTTTCTTAGGAGTGTCTCACTGAAATAGTTGACTTAAAATCGCTAGCCTACTTGCTGGTTAAAATTATACCAAGTCGTGGGGCGGCGCTGGTAAAGTTATGCATTTTCTTTGAAGGAAGAAGATAGCTACACTATATTGCCAAAAGTATTGAAACACCCCTCCAAATCAATTAATTCAGGTGTTCCAATCATTTCCACTTTCTTTTGAAGAAATTGCTCTAAAGGTGGTCTGTGATATTACATTGTAAAATAAAAGAGTGTCACTTATAGCATAATAACTTTTTAAAGTGTGCATTCATCATGTGGCTGGTACCATTATAGACCATTCATGGTGACTCAATTTCTATCCAAAGAATAAAGAGGAACCCTTCCCACATATTTTAATGTGTTTAATCTGTTTTGTACAGTTCCATGTTAATTTAACTAGGCCTATTTAAAGTATAACTCCACCTTAAATTGTGTTATTTGAACGGTTCTAAATAATATAGGTTAACCACTCTCAATTGAATACCTGTCTTACCAATGTGACGGCCAAATGGCTGCACTTACTTTAAGGATTCCTGTCTTGCAATCCAGAGTCATCTCCTTGTATCCCTTTTGTTCTAGCTCCCAGGCCCACGTAGTGTTGAACTCCTGACATATCTGCAAGATGAGTGACATGGGAAGTTACTCAAAGGCAGGGTTAGTCATTCAATATTCCTCTGCAGCGTAGCCCCACACATCGAAACGCATTGTGAAGCAAAACGTACAGTATTACTATGGCTTGGTTGTCGTGAGCGGTGTTCAACCACTTTATGTTACCATTTACGGAGCCAGGGCTGTGTAGAAGTATCAGAAAACATTTTTCCACACATACAGAAAATGGTAAAGCTAGTGAAATGCAAGGAGGAGATATTTGAATAATATTAATAATGACCTACACAAGTAGGCCTACTGCTGCAGAATAACCACAAGGCAAAATATATATATTTTATAAGTACAACACATTAACTCTTCACCTTGACTAGATGCTTCTCCCATCTCTCTGCCGACACCGACTTGCCAATCTTCCGCAACAACTTCACGTGAAGGTCCACCAGAAGTTTAGGAACTTTGGACAGAATAGGACAATGTTAATTCCCTGTCAGTCATAAACACTATTACATGATTCTACTAATAATAGAGGAGTCATCTTATGGCTGTGAAAGATTAGGATGAGTAGAGTAGGATGTTTGACAGAATGTGCTCTACACCACAGACTTTATGACTTTGAGTTCATTGTTCTTCTTGCACACCAAACAATATCTCACCTAATTACAGCAATGTGCACTTTAAACCATTTCTGAGATCCAAAGTGCAAGTTATTATCAGATTAATTAAAATAAAAAGCAATTCTGATTTGTAGATTTCCATGTCAAAATGTCACCATGTTCTCAGATTAGACTGTAAAAACACACGAATAAGGATTTTATTATACATGACTACATTATATTTATTTTGAGATGAAAACAACCCACTCTGATGAATATTTCTGTGACCACAACAACGTAATTTATTAACCGTAGTTCCAACATGACACGTATATTTCAAGAGGGTCTATAATGCAACATTCAAAGAAAAATGAGTCATACGCGATTCGACATTTTTCTAAGTAAATAAAAAACGATTTAATAAATATTTAATAACAAAACTTCTGCACCAAAGATGCGACAATGTGGCCGTTTGTGTTCTGCAATAAGGCAGAACACGCACACACTAGGACACCCACATTTCAAGATGGCTACCGTTAACAGTAGCTTTGAGGGGGGGTGGAGGGAGCGAGGTAAATAAAACATTGTTGTCCAATAGTAGTCAAATCCCTCAAACACGTGCAGGAACAATACATTCCGCCAATTAATTTGAACCACACGAGTGAGTCGTAATTGCATAATACTCATTCAGGAAGTATTGAGATGGTGTCAGCGCATGCGCAACTCGCAATAGTGGCGCAATCCACTATTATGCCAACATATTGAAACTATATATAAAGTGCATAATTGTGTGCTTTTCACATGCAACTACGTTAGTCTCCATTACGCTGCAGGTGCATTATGCGCACAAATGGATAGTTCAGCAGTCCGACTGTATGTTTGCAACACACATGAACATACCCTTCTGCCTGAATTATAGCCACTCCAGAGAGGCAGATAAAGGGTCCTTGGAAAATAAGATCGCATTAAAAGCTCCAAACTGCAATAAAACACTAATATCTCGGCCAGTTAAGGTCCAACTATCGCATTGCGTGTACTATGCAAGCGCTATACAGCAAACAATTGGCATGTGGCTCCCATTAATGCTATTAGGCTTAACAATGTTATAAAACCACACAATAACACACTGCCAGCTAGCTACTAGCCTACTAGCACTACCGTATCGTTAATGCAATGGTGTAGTCTCTCCTCCTCAAAGCAGTTTTTTCTTAACCTGCTATACCTGAGGATGTGTCCTGGAGATACTTTTCCAGCTGTGGAAAGGTGAGCTCCGGTAAATCCAACAAGGCTCCATATCGCTCAAGAAAAGAACATATAACGGCGTAACTTGGGCACAGACTGGGGTAAGAACTCGCCGTTGCCGCCGAAGCAGCCATCTTTTCCACCGGAGAAGCAAGAAAGCTAGCTCATAGGACCAATAACGCCCCACAATTCACCGCGTCAGAGAAAATAGTGGCCCATAGGTCTTTGCGGGAAAAGATGCACACATGTAAACAAACGAGTATGTGCGCGTAAGTATCCACATCCACAGTAATTATTGCAGTTTTAGGTTTTGGGTGTGAACATCATAGCATGTACTTAGATTCAAGTAAGTGTAGCAACATCAAGGAAGTGCAACGTTGTGAACATTTTAAAGCTAACGAGTTAATATATTGAATTATTTGTCTCTCGTGTGTGACAGCAATATGTTATTTTGGGCATTGTATAAAAGCCTCAAAACTATTAGGCGAAGAAACTTTAGTTTCAGGCTTTTATTGTCATCAATATTTGAAACATGGCCCACATCTACATGAAATATAAATTCCCACAACGCGATGGCGCCCTAATAGAATCATAAATATTTTTTATTATCTATTTTTATTTTATATTTCAAAACACAATAAAAATGAGTCAAAGATTGTGTTTTTAAACTAATTTTATTTCACATTTATATACACAATAAATACATTTTAACATCCACTGGTACATATTTGTAATGCTCAATCTATGTAGAGCTATATAATGGAAATGCAGGGCAGGTTGTAACTGAATTTCAGTTTCAGATAGAGCCCCCTCCCCAAAGATAATGCATAAGGTATAAGGCCTGTTATCAGATTAGCAATCAACTTCTCTAATGGGAAAAGAAAACTTAGTCTGCCAACTCATTTTTTATAGAATAGGGTAAATGTAAACTTCAAAAACAAGTTTGATGACATTCAGATCTCAATGAGATCAACAAGAACACAGCAACATGGCTGACAGATATATTTTCCTCTGAACAAATTTAACTGTTTCAATACAAATTGTCTGCACTATATATTTGTACAGATATCTCCAATCTCTCTGTAAACTAGAGATATTGTAAAAACGACATGATCAAAAATCAAACCTAAATGTCAAACAAGGACACTACAACGGCTATTTAAGGCTAAATAAACCAAGCAGTCAAAATGACTCATACCAATATAGCTGGTAAACAAAATGTCACAAGGAAATATTACAATGTAGCATCCACGTAAAAGACTAACCAGCAATACTGAAAAGGGATAAAAAATAAAACAAAAGTTCTCAAAAAGTGCTTCGGTATGTGAGTCAGTGTGCATTTTCACTGGATAGCTAGCAGCTCAGGATGTTATGCTCCTTAGAAAGATAAAGGCATGGCTGACCCAATATGCACCACAGTGTGATGCTTTTTAACGACTACACATTGCTTCAACAAACACTCAATTGCAACCCTCTGCAACTCCCGACATCTCTCACCATAAACCGTCAATGGCAAGTTTAGACCTAGATTAGTATTAACAATAAAGTAGGTAGATACTCATTGTACAACTAAAAGAGCAAAGATAGACTACACATAGTCATACTCACTACAGTTAATTCCCAGATGTTTGAACTTCTAGAAAAGTCTAAACGAATTGGTGGAAACTGGTTAATAAGAATAATTCATGATAATAACGAGTCCTAATATTTTGATTTCACAAACTACATCAAGAGGTCCTCCCTAGTGAAATAACCTTCCCCCACTATTGCCACATTTCCCTTTTTTGTGTTAACTTTTCATCTATCTGCTGGTATTTGAGAAGAGGACCCGCCTCTCCCGTACTGGAATTTTGTTTTTGTTTAGAGATGACCACACACTTTTGGGTCACATGCTGCTATCAAAGTCAAGTATAGTTTTGCTGCATAGTAATCAAATGGGTCAAAATTCATATTAAGGCAAGATTCTCGCAGCTCAATGCCAAAGAGAAGTTAGAAATAGAAATCGTAAAGGGACAATAGAGAAACTAATTAGAGAAACAACTTAAAAGGGAATGTACGTACAGTATGAGGCCAATCAGAAATATATGATCGGTATGATAATACCGATCAAAGAGAACATTAAGTATTATACTAAATTTGAACTGAAGAAATATAAAACAAATGACAAATTCCTCCACACTACACTAATGACGTCCATCTTTAATGTTCAAACGGAAGGAGAGACGGTCCAATCTGCTGCATGTTCTGGGCCTCGCTGACGTGGCATGGCTTGTGGGGAGACGGTGTCTCCTGGGTTTTCCTAAACCAGAGGTGCGTTCAAATTGGCAAACAATGGCAAATGTCCACGAACATGTTTAAAACATTTTCCGTTTGCTTTGAGTTCTTTTTTGAATGTTTGCAAACACACGCAAATGGTCTGAGGAGGTAGTTCTCGGCGAACACAGACAGGCGCTGGATTAATGTTTACACCTTAAATTTAACAGTATGGAATGTTTACACGTTAAGGAAAAAAAAACAAAAAGGAGTTCGCCAAATTTGAACGCGCCTCAGGACATCCTGGGGCCCCGAGATTGAAAGCCTCCACCGCCACGGTTACACCAGTGTGATCTCCACTTCCTCTCGCCTCTTCACCTGTCCACGGGGGTGCTGCTTCGGGGGTGGAGGCGCGGCGCGGACCTGGTGACGACAGGGAAACAAGCATTGAAAGGTATACGAGACAAGGCAGAAACACTGAAGAATTAAAGGTGTAGTCAGCGATGCTGTAGAAGTTCTGTTGACATTAACAGCTCACTGCCACAGCTTGCTCACTCAGAAGCGCCCTTCCTGATTGTTTTGGAGGAGGGGCGGGTATCATGGTACAGGGCATGTCAATGCTTTCCATTTCGTAAATATACAGAATTATGTAGCGGTGGAACACAACGCACATTTTTCAATTCAAATGTGAATTATGACTTGAATTCTGCCTTTATGAATGTCTTTTTATGCCACGTTTGAAAAAAATACTTTTGTTTCATTAAATGGACTGCATTTTTTAAGCTCTTTTCTAACCTTCCGGCCAATCAAAGTGCTTTACAATATAGCCTCACATTTACCCATTCAAACACATATTCACACACCGACATGTCAGCCATGCAAGACGCCATCTAACCCCTGGGAGCGGTTAGGGTAAGATGTCTTGCTCAGGGAAACCTTGACACTTGTTGAGGAGTTAGCGGTGTTCGAACCAGCAGCTTCTCTATCACCTGTGCCCCCCCCCACACTCTCTCCACTTCCAGACCCATTACACAGGACTGTTAACTCACAGGACGAATGGTACCAGAAGTTCCTTCGGGGTATTTCGGTGGCTGGGAGGAGCCTTGGGCTGGACCTGGGAAGGCAACGGTCACTTAGCAAAGGTCACTTAGCGTCAGAATGTAAGGACGCTTTCACACCTGGTTCGTTTGGAGCAGTTGAATCGAAATGTGGACTGTCCCCTCTCCCCCCACCAGATCGGTTCGTTTGGGCATATGTGAACATATATTTCATATATCATTACATCTCGGTGCGTTTGTAATCGAAATCTAGAGCGGTTCGTCTGTGAGAACGCAGTCGGCCCAGTGAAGCGGGACAACTCACTTGTGCAATGCGCTCTCTCGTGGAATTGGCTTTCAAAACATTCTCTAGTGAAATCCGCTCACAATGCGGAGTTACCATGGCGTTAGTGACCCGTTAGTTCATGTACCGCTTTAAATGTTACTGTGTGAGCACGAAACAAACCCAGGGACGTGCGCAACATTTGCATCGATGCAGACCCTGATCCAGAACAACACAAACGAACCATAGGTGTGAAAGCTCTCTAAGCAACAGAGTGAGACACACGGTGAAGCTGTTGTTGTTGTGAGCTGAGGCTCTTACTCTGAAGAGGACTTTTGAGTGGTGCTGGAGGAGGCCTGTGGTGTCCGTTTAAATAGGACGGTGGCTGGCCAATGGGCGAGGCTGTAGCACTAGAGGGGCTGGACTGTGGGGAGGCCACAGTCGGGGTCTGGATGGGGCTGCTGTGGAACGGCCCGGGCTGGAAGGGACTGCAAGGCGACAGGTCACACGAAGCCAAAGAAGAGAGGGTGGCCTAAAACACAAAGAAATATTCACGCTAGTACGTGGAAAACATGGATAACAGTCGATGTTTAGCAAAAGCTTGGAGTACATTATGGAGAATGTCTGCCTGTGCCACAGGGTTGAGCGGTTTAGCAAATTAGATTTAGCAAATTCAACTTTAACGCTTTCTTGTTGCTAAGGAGCGCGCAAAATGTCGTTTTTATTAATTTTTCTAGCTATCGTTTTGGTGGAAAACAATAGATTATTTATAATAAGCGTCAGTTTCGCTTCATGCAATTAGAAGATGATGAAGAGCAATGTGAAGAAGAAGATGGTGGATGCAGGCCCTCCACGCGGCAGAAGAGAAGTTTGGACAGCTTGTGAAAGAGCTCCGTTTTCACAATTAACAAGTCCAAGCCTATTATCAGACAACAACTAGGCTCTGCTCCATTTTTGACACAATATTCCCTACAATTTGCCATCTCAACAGCCCTTTAGTTCATCGGACTGTCAAATGTACGAGCGTCCTTGAACTAACCACGGTGGCCGCTCGCTTCCGTCTGTAAACATAACAAATCTAACTTATAGTTTGTTTCCACATACCAAAATCACAAAAAATGTAAATAAAATGTAAAGATTTAATTCTGTGCATTCTGGCGCATATGGTTATATGTAGAGTTCTCCCCCATTTTCAACAGTAATGGAAACACTTGAAACACATAATGCTGTATATAGATTGCATGTCCTTTTTCTTTTTGGGAAAATTATTTATCAAACATATTAAATTTAGGTGTGTTCTAACGTTATGATGTCTGATATAACTGTGTTACATTTATATCAGACATCATACATATAATCATATACTCTATATACACTACACAAAATACATTTTAGAGCACATACATCTTTTAGCCACATTGGTTTACATCAGGGCTGTTCAACTCCGGTCCTTGAGGGCCGCAACCTGCATGTTTTAGATCTCTCCCTGCTCCAAGTCTGATTCAAGGTTGTTAGAAGCCTGATAACGACCCATTCATGTGAGCCAGGTGTGTTGGAGCAGGGAGACATCTAAAGCATGCAGGGTGCGGCCCTCCAGGGCCGGAGTTGAACAGCCCTGGTTTACATGGAGGTGCAGGACTTGCATGTGGAGTGAGAAATGAGCCCATAGTGAGTAATAATGTGACAGGAGCAAAATACACCCAGAAACTGCTTGTAGTTCAGAGTTCAGAGGGTTAATGCGGGCCGAGGGCCCTTTGCCCCGGGACTAAAGGCACGTTCGCCCAGGGAGTGAGTAGTCCTAGCGACTGCGGCGCTCTGGCGCTCATCCAACACTCACAGCGCGGTGGCTACGTATGTAATCGTCGCTAAGAGCTTCTACCTGTGCACTCCCGTCTCTCTGACCGTCCGTGCCGTCGACGGCACGGCCGAGCTCCTCCACCAGCACGGCTGGAAAGACGCCGACGACGCCGTTGAACTCCCCCTCCCAGAATCCGTCGTCCTCGCGGGTCTCCCTGCTCAGGATGCGGATGACGGCCCCCTCGGGGAAGGACAGCTCGTCCTCCGTCTGCCCCGCGTAGTCGTACAGGGCCTTGGCGAACGACACTGAAAGAGCCAAACGCAGAATTCACGGCCAGATTGGAAAGTTGGGTATAAAGAGGCACAGAGACATCATTTCAGGAGTTTAGATTAAGACCATGGACAGAGAGAGAGACAGAGAAAGAAGATAAGCAAAGTGAAATCACACCGACAGAAGAAAAGCTAAGAGAAATCACACCGACAGAAGAAAAGCAAAGTGAAATCACACCGACCACTGCTGTCTCCATTAGCGGCGGTGGCGGGGGGCTCCGACTCGGGCTCGGTGGAGTTGCTGGACGAATGGGAGCGAGCGTCCAGCGCGGCCAGGCACTGCAGCATGCTCAGCAGGCTGTTGGACGAGGGCAGCTGGAGGTACTTCTCCGGGACGTAGCCCACCTGTCCGCCGCGGTTTTTGGCCTGCAGAAGAAGTTTCCATGTATATGTGGAATGTTACCTCATAGAGAACGAATGTAACGCTATACAACCTTCTGCCACTAGATGTCACACTAGGCGCAGCAGCGTCTCAGGGAAAAACAAATACTCTGTGGGCCACACACACACACACACACACACACACGCACGAACACACAGTATTGTACCTTAACCCAGTCCTCCATGTCTCCATCATCGATGACCTCCAGAACCTCCTGCTCCTCAATAGTGAGTTCATCTGGCTGCGACGCCTAGCAATGACGGCAAGGAAAGAAGCTTTAACGACCGAGTAACGCAGAACAGGTGGGCCCTTCATTATTTCAACACAAAAACTGGATGTGATGAAGATTATTTCAAAATGCACTTATTTCTGATCCTGGCCGATCTGATCTTCAAAATAGTAAACATAACAAAACAAAAAGTATAATAATGAAGTGGGGAGAATAAAAAACAATACTGGAATACTAGTAGGAACATTAATAATGTGTGTGAGCTTGTGATTAGTAGGGGCTTTGACACACTGCTGCACCTGTTCAAACCAAGACCTTGGCTGCATCCGAATACCCGTACTTGTCGACTATATAGTAGGCAAAAAGCAGTGCGTCACAATTAGTAGTATGTCCGAATACTCAGTAAGCAATTAGTAGTCGAGTGGCGTACTCCCTCCGTAGTGTACAAACGTTCCACGCTACGCTATCCCATAAGTCAGTTGGGCACT
>JAODTR010039943.1:0-19974 GCA_025399935.1 Amblyopsis rosae | reverse complement strand
TTGGGGTCCCCTGCTGGAGCTGCTGCCCCCGCGACCCGACTCTGGATAAGCGGATGAAGATGGATGGATGGATGAATCCAGTAGGTAGCCCAATCATAAGGAAGATTGATTGAAATGTATTGTAGCACTACTGGAGGGGTTGCAAACCGATTCTTGCAACAACATGAAGTTGGAGCTTGCAAGATCAGGATGGTATCACAAGGCTATAAATATGTGTCCTTTGGTCAGGATATTTCCATAGTATACAGTATAAATTAATGTATAATACCTTTATAATACAGAATATTTAAAGTTAATACAATCATCATAAAATCCTTACGTTTCTGTAAGTAGAACGATACTACCAGGCGAAGTTCATTGTGTTTGAATGTGAATTGAAACCACAGGATTGGTTGAAGTATGTATGTAAGTACTGTATGCGTGTTAGTAGTCCCAGTTAACAGATATGCATCTCTTTAGCTGTATACTGTACAATGCATTTGCCTCATATTGCCTTCCAATTCCTCAGTCAGCCACACTTTTGCGCTGTCCCCCATATGATATAATAGTTTAAAGAGGAGTCAAAGAAATGTATGCCAACACATTTCCCCATATGTGTGCTTTAATCTTCCCTGCTCAACCGATTTGTATTTGTTTTTATGCACAGAATCCTATACTGGTGCAGTCAGGTCATCTGCTGTTGTGGCAAGCTGCGCTTACACAAAGCCCATTACTGTGTGGCTGTGCACAGACGCACAGACGCATTAGCCTCTGTTGTATTGTCAACATACTGTATGCCACAGAACAAACTACTAGAATGTTCTAACCATATGGCAAATAAGTACAGTAACTCTTACCTTCGAAGTACACAGGTTGAAGTCCATTCCAGTTTTATTTTAGTCATTGTGAAAGACAAAATAAGACTGGTTTACAGTACTGCAGCACAATGAAAAGAAAATACAAACTTAGAAAGTAAATCAGGAAACACCCCAGAACTGCATATGCTACACTGACTATTCTTGCCAGTTGAAGGATATTTTAGAGATCATTAGTTGATCTACAGCTTCACACATTCCCCTTCATAGCGTAGGTGAAAGTCAAGGTTCCTAAGCAACTGATCAATTCAAGAAACATTTACAAAACAATTCTAATAGAAATGTATAGAAAATGTTCTTAACAGATTATGACTTGTTCAACCATTTAGCATTTTGCATGTAGGATACATTACTATTAGTTAATTATGTAATCAGCTATATGATTTGGGGGTTAAGTCTACTCAACACAGGGCCAGTATAACTAACTAATATAACTAGTATAACTGACTAATACTGACTGTTCTGTCTGACTCCTCTCAACCCACAGACTAGATGGCACACTGGGGAAGCCGGGCATGTTCCTTCCAGGTAAATCATCACAGTCCAGATACTGTCAGTTGCTCTCATACCACAGCACTAGACTGGCAATAGACTGGCAGGAGAAAGTCAGACCAAACAAAATACAGGCATGACATAAACTAAATTAATAACGTACGGTTAGCGCTCAGCTAACATGATCATCTGCTGTGCAAAATGGTTATCGGCGTGACGCCACTTGGATGTTTTAGGTTAAGTGGTGAGATAGCGTGTGTGTTGTTAGTTCAGGGAGTTCAGGCACAGTACAATGCATACATGCAACATGAACTGCTTCAGCCTGTCGAATGCATCAGGTGTGAATACATGAAATGGTCCCTGTCCAGCCTTAAACCATGTCCATCCCCACACTGCTTTTTCCAGGTGTTCAATATAACATCCACACCCCCCAACCTGTGGATAACTAGCTGGCTTGTGGCTAGCAGCCATACATGCTACCATAGACAGGCTGCAGTACATACTGTGCAGTATATAGCACACATAATGTGGGTGGGTGGGTGTGGCCACTCCTTTTCATATACTCACAGTATGTTCACACAGTCTTAACTCTACTGGATGTCTCTCAATGTGCTACAACACGAGGAATAGCAGCAGTTCCCCGAGCAGCAAGACATCTAGCTTCTAGAAATATCATTATTATATTGGTATTCACAGCAAGCCATACTTAATGTTAATGTTATTGTTTACCAAGAAGAAAAGAAAGGACACTTTGTGTGTGTGTGTGTGTGTGTGCACGTTTACAGTATACTGTAATTCTAGATACTGTATATGATTGTGCTGCAACTGTTACGCCACTGTGTGCATGTGAGCTATGTGTATTCTTGACCTATGAATCACTTACACACAGATATCACATACCCCACCAGAGCCCTCCTTCTCAGTGCACGACATTTGACTCTGTTCACATGACGATGAGATTACACCTCCAATCAATATTACATCACATGGTGTAACATGGAAGATATATGTCATTGTACCAAGCTCTAAACTACTGCCATGTTGTTAAATCAAATCATATTATGCTACATAATCGATTATTTGACTGATGCAACATTTGTGTGTGTGTGTGCACACCTCTTTTTCCATTCTCCAGGGAAAGGAGAATATAAAGAATACCCAACTATTGGTGCACGACTGATCAGGCTTGACGATAAGGTTAGTACTGTATGTATGTATGTGTGTGTGTGTGTGTGTGTGCTTCCTTATGAGTGAGAGAGATTCGCTGATTGGATTGCCCTTTGCCGTATGTGATTTCATCAAGGTGTACAGTACTGCATGTACTGTGTGTGTGTTTGTGTGTGTGAGTGTGTGTGTGTGTGTGTGTGTGCCCTCTGTAATCAGATGAGTGCGTGTGCTGGAGTCATTGAGTGGGGCAAGCTGTGGCTAGCTGCAGTCAATCTGTGCTCACATCAAACACATCTCCTCCATGCTATCAGCGTTACAGTCGCCACTGACATGATAGGATCCAAATATGTCCGTGACGCTCAGTGACAGTGACTGGAATTTTGCATCCCCATAAAGGAACGTGGGAGTATAATGTGTTCTTATCTGACCAATAGGCATTCAGCGTTTAATGATATGTGTGATGGTGTATGCGCTACATGTGTTTCTGTTCATGTGACTGGGAAAGAAAGGGGTCTTGAATGTGTGTTTACATGTACAGTAAATGCAGTGCACTTTAATGAGGTTGGTATTTATATCTTTCACTTTAGTCATACCGTGCAGTTTGTCTCACGTCTGCCATCTTAGTGAATGAAAACAGCAGCAACACAATGGAACAATGCAGCCTGTTCCACCTCTGTCCTATTCAAGCCAGTCGCCTCAGGATTTCCCGCCTTGAGCTTTAGCATTCTCCTTCCCCTGTCTCGGCCGCTCATTAGCAAGAGCAATGCTGCTCTTTGGCTGGTGTGAGGGGCTGGCATTCTCGGGCTCCTTTGTTGCGAACAGAAGGGTAATCATGCAGAACCAACCCCAGGCCAACGTATACTCTTTCCCTGCAGACCTCCGTCACCGATGGAGCTATGCCCCATTTGCCCCGGGTTACATGTTGTGATCACAATCTTCTTATTGGAAACATGAATCCTCGTTTACGAGTGCCTTGTCCGCATAGCACCCCTCTCCCTCCCTCCCTCTCTCTTTCTCTCTCTCACTCTCACATACTTTCTTACGCTCTCCCTCCCCGCAGAAAGAAAGACAAAGTAAAAGTGATAGGTTGGTAATTGTCAGATAAATTCGCTGCTTTGGTTCCAAAACGGCGCTAACCCAGTCATGGTTCACCAGACCTGCTGTGACTGTTACAGTCCAGTAGCGGTACTGTACTGTATGTGTCAGGAGAAGAACAGCACATCCTGGATTAATCACTAATTTACCCCGTGCCATTAGCAACCGTGCGAACATGTTGTTTTGATGATGCAGGCACACCTTCTGCGTTTAAGGGGGGCTTCCTTAAGGAAGGAAGTCACGGTGGTTGACAGGTGGATGAACCTGTCAACCACCGTGACTTGGTACATTCCGTGTGCTGCCAAGTGAGACATCCAGGCGTGAATGATAAGGCAATGTGGAGCCTTCCAGAGACAAGTGTCGTCAACACCCTAACTTGTCACACATTTTGGGGGTTGAAATGTTTCAGAGCTGCCGATTTAAACCACAGCTTGCTCAAACTCGCCATACTGTAACAATTTCATTTAAAATAAAATACACAGACATTTTATCTTAAGTTACTTCAAAATAGTTCCTCCACAACTCTCAGCACATATTTCTTACAAATCCATTTGCATTTTACTATTTAAACGATGAAGTAATTTATCAATAAGGACACAGTATTTTTTTCAACAGGAAGATTACTAACACATGGCAGCAACTGGTGATCTAATTGACCCTTTCTCTAATAGCAGTATCAAAGGAAGTTGTGCAACAGTGTTGGAAACCATCTTGTATGGCATTGCTCAGGGTGCGCTCGCTCATAAGTGTTATCTGTTGTTTGTTTTGCATGGCTGCATGTATTTCATAAAGCAGCGAGCCTGACATAGATATATGAAATAGGTTACGTCATTACTGGTCTGTCAGTCATAATAGTAGATCCAATCACACACAGCCAATTCTTTTGGTGTCACGGTCGAATCACTTCCCAACAGGATCTTTCCCAACAGCCTAAAGAAATTATTAATCAATGCTGTACCCTTAGGGCAGAGGTGAGAGAGAGAGTGTATGTGTGCATGTGTGTGCGTGCGCGTGTGCGTGTGTGTATGTATAACACTCCCCCACAATGTTTCACAATACTCAGTCTTGGACAGGCGCCAACTTTTCTTTTTCCCCTGTTCTTTACTTTTTACCCTCCAAAACAGCAGACACTGACTTTTCTCTGGGATCTCTGTGCTATTTGAGGGGGAGAATGATTTTCTTGTCTTTCCATTGTCAGCACATCACTCTTTTATCTTCAGCATTTATCTTCAGCAGGCTGAAGGGAGCTGAGGCTTTTGACTGACAGTTTGGTGAGTAATACTGGTTTAATACCCTGGGTCCTGTACAGGCTCAGACAGTGATTTATAACACACAGAAAAAGACGAAGAAAAAAATACATGTAGATGCACACACACTCATGCACAAAACTCACATGCCGCCACACACATAGACCGTTGATTTATCACTAACGTGTCCTCTCTCACATTTTTTAGATTGAATTCTCCCGTGGTGATTGGGAAAGGAAGATGGATGGCTCGCCCTGACAGAGTGTTATCTTTCTGTCATAAACACTAGATTATATCTACACGACAAGCTCAAACAGTAACACTGACTTGGACTTACACAAAGTTTAAGAATTAAATGTGCTGAGCCTCTTCTGTTTTCTTTAAGACATGTTACAGTTTTCAACCTTAGCAATATGGAGAAATGTCTGCATTCTAGAAGCAAGCAAAAAAAACTTCACTTCAAATTTTCATGTATTCAAAACAGTTTGAAAACATTTGAATAATACATTTGCAAACTAAAAATGTTGTCAAAAAACAGTTGGTAATTTGATTATACATTATGAGTTTAAAAATTAGGGACACAATTTCAAAGCAGTACTGTATATAGTTTGTACAATTTGTTCTGTTATTGTAACAGGTTACTATTACAAAACAAGTAAAACATGCCCTCTTTGGTAAGAGTTTCATTCATGGACGGTTTGTGGTTGCAAAGATAGTGATTTCAAATTGCAGCCATAATTTTGAAACACCCTGTATCAATAATAATTGAGATTGTAAAATGTATGATATTTTATCAAGATTGGAACATTTCAATAAAACAACAATTTTTATAATTCTGTTCTACTGTAGAAATTGTTATATACTGTATATGAGATAGTGATATAATACATAAAAAAAACAAATAATGAAATACATTTAAATCCTACAATTAAGGATTCTAATGTAAATCATCCGCCTAAGGAACAAAGCAGAAAAACTTTATTTGCATCTCAAGGCCCATTTATGCTTCTGCGTCAAAGCTACAGCGTCAGTTACAGATAGGCAACCGACGCGTGAGGCTACGGCGTAGACTAACGTTCACCTCTCCAAAATGTAACTACCCGTCAGTCCGTACGTCGATTCGATGCAGCAGTCTTGTGGATTCAAGCCCATATGCCAGAGTAGTAATTTGGAATGTTTATAACAACGCCATAGCCTTCATGCATGCACAGACTGTCACCCTTTGACAATGCTGGTATAATTATTTGATTCACTGGAAAGAAATGTTTTTATATGTCTTGTTTGAGCATTATTAACCAAGACTATCCTACAACTTGTTTGAGCATTATTAACCAAGGCTAGCCTACAACTTGTTTGAGCATTATTAACCAAGACTAGCCTACAACTTGTTTGAGCATTATTAACCAAGGCTAGCCTACAACTTGTTTGAGCATTATTAACCAAAGCTAGCACATGTTGGACCTACACCGTAACTGATGCCGTAGGCAAGCCGTAAGTTTGACGCAGAAGCATACATGGGCCTTCAATGTTCTATCTAGTGTTAATTAAAATACACGTAGTGGAACAATGTGTAATGCTCAGTGGTTTTAGGGGAATATAAAACCATCACCCATGTTTACAGTAGAAGTGAAGTCCCCTGTGTACCCATACTGGCCCAGGCACGTACGTCTCCAGTCAGAACACCGTTATTTGTGTTGCTCAGAGTACAGTCAACCATAAATCACGCTCTCTCTGTGGTTAACTCCACTGCGCTTTACTGGCCCAAATATACTGTGCATGGCACGCTTATATCATACACATTAGCAGTAGGCGTATACAGAAGAATACCTCCATAGTCTTAATAGCGTCTCAATTAGGTAAGTATGCTGTAAATTACAGCGAGGCCAAACACTGGGAATACTTGAGGGCTAAAATGAAGCGCTGTGTTTGTCAGGAGTCCATCTGAAAGGCATTTAGGGCCCCTCGTCTCCAAGTGCACCTGGATCTCAAGCAGGGGGGTCATGTGTACGTTTTTTACACTGCATACGCAATCACACACACAAAATCATGTAATGACATACAGTACATGTACACTGGCAAATACGCTCACACACACACACACTTTCACAAAAATGCTCCATCTGGCGAGATTACAACATCTTGGCGAGGAACTTGTCAGTTGAGTGTAGCAGCAAATAGGAACCACATCATGATCTCCGCTGCCAGGGGGACTGGGAGCTCGATGGGACAGGGGGTGAGGGTGGATGGGGGAGGATGGGCTTCAGTGAAACAGGAGACAGAACCCATCAGAGCAAATGGGGCCACAGGCGCCCCGTCATTTAGATAAGCTATTGGTCCCTCCCCTCTCTGTCTGCCTGGGCTTTTCTGTGACTGATTTTATTCTCGTGCTCATGTGCCACGGAGCTGAACTGCATCATAAACAACACCAACGGGACAAAATAATATGAGATAACTATCTAATCTGGGGGAAATCTATACTGTAATAAGCCAATCGGCCTCATACGAGCTGTAGACGTTAGCGTTATTTGGAGGGGGAATAGACTCGTGTCTCCCGTTTGCTCGATCATCTGCCCTCCTCTCACCCAGGAACATTTACACAGACCAGCCTGACCACAACCCACGTGGGCTAGCATTAATAAACATGACATTCACTCTAAGACTCGGTGCGGTTGGGTTCGCACACCAACCGCTAACAAGTACAGTATGATACAGAGCGCTATCTTTGACTGTGAACCACGTTAGCGGATAGTCTGTTTGGGATCACTGGAAACAAACACAGATAGAGCGTGGTGCATGTACAGAAGGCCCAGTATGACAGGCAGGAGTACCCTCCTATAGGAGAAACAGTATCTTATCAACACAGTCAGGCTGAACAGGGTTTAATGAATAGGCTTAATTAATAGACTGCCGGACATCTGGACTGTGACCCAGACTAACTAAACGATAAATGCTGTTGTTCCCATGCAGGGAAAGCAATGTGGCGCTGGCTATTGCCTGCATTGTCTCACTGTATGGAGCCTCCACGCATCACCACAGCAACGCATGTCTCTGCCGGGACTGCGTGGTGAATTAATCACCACAGTCTTTAATTGGCAGGGTCAAATTCCCATAGTATTCAGCGCTACCTCTGCGGTTTGGCCAGTTCATTCACACCCTGTGTCCAGTTAACCTGTCTTCTCACTCTTTCTCTATACTGTACTGTGTGTGTGTCCTTGCTCTGCTGTATGTGTGTTGTGGGGATGTTTCTGTGATATATGTGTGTGTTGTTTGGCCCCAACGTGCACAGCAGGGGAGCCGGCTGACCCAGCCGGACTAAACAAAAAGAGGAAACTTGGCACAGGAAAGGTGCAGGCACGCACACACACACACACTAAACTCGCAGAAGGTACATACAGAGTGTTCTGCATGTCCAGACGTGCCAGGGCTCTTTTTAAAGCACAGAACAACCTTGCAGTTCCTCCTTTCCTTTCTGCTCTGTTCTGATTCTAATCAGCCGTAAGTTCAGCCAAGCCCGTCCCACCCATGTCACCATTTGTCCTATTCACTGCAACCAGGGCTTAGATACGAGCATGTACAGTATATGTTCCTCACAGTATCTGGCATCAGGCAGGGAGTGATCATTGTGCAACGTTTGTCTCTGCAGCGCAGACACAAAGGCTTCCAAAGGGGCCAGTAGTCATGAATGAATAATTCCACGTTCATCTATATAGCCCGGTGAGAGTCTCCGATATCAGTGTAGTAATAATTTAATTTGAGTAGATGAAGAACAAGACTGCAGTGTGCGTTGTGTGCAAGAAAGAAAGAAAGAAAGAAAGAAAGAAAGAATAAAGAAAAACGCTTCCAAATAAAGCTGTTTTGAGAAATGTCTCAAGAAAGGTACTAGTACATTATTTGAATGTTTGCTACTGTGTGTGTATCTAAATACTGTAAATTCATCTTATTGTTTTCATGAACACCATATGTGTGCAGGTGAGGGGAGGGGGTGTCGCTACAGATATGGAACAACCCCTCTCTCCACACAGCACACTTCCAACGAGGGCCACGCTGCAGTACAGCAGATAGCAGCAGGCTGTGCTTTGTAGTCCAGCCTGGCGGTAAATCACATCCTGGGCAGCCCCTGGCAGTGCCCAGAGAAGCCCCTGGCTCTGGCTCATTTCTCCTCGCGCCACTCTATAATTTCAGAGCCGGACGCTGCTTGCAACCTGGTCTCTCCACACCACATTAACACAGACCAGAGAAAAGCAGTCTGCCTGTATGTCAGGCAGCTCTCTCTCTCTCTCTCTCTCTCTCTCTCTCTCTCTCTCTCTATCCCCCCATCCACCCACTGTGGGCTCACTAGTGGGTTGTAAATGCCCACGCAACGTTTACCTTTTAATTGCCTAAGCTCAGCCCGAGGTTATATTTGTAACACATATTTCATCGTCCAGGTTGAATACCCCTCCGGGGTCAGGCAGTGTATGGAGTTGCAGGGCAGGGGTTATTGGACTCGGTGGTGTTGCATGGTGCTAAATAGCCCTGGTGCCACCCATCTTCTGGGTGCTATTAAATCAGTCTAGTACACTGAACAGTAAACCTGCATAGAGTATTATACAGAGCTTTTACATATTGTTTGGTAAAGCTAGCCTGACCTATGGAAACACTGATGTGTGTTTGCGTGCGTGTGTGTGTGTTCATTGACTATGTTGGAATTCCATGTGCACGTGTCCTGTTGAAATAATTTGCCCAACATGAACCTTTAAAATCCCAATAAAGCTATAAATAAAAACTTTTGCTATTTAGTTATTTAGTTTGACTACATTATGTGCTGATAAAATCAGTGCGGAGCCTATAACTTTCCATTACAACAGTCTGCTTTACCATCTAGCTGTTATAGTACCTGAGCACATTACAGTGCTCCAACTGGGTTTAACATGGTGGCATGGTGATGTGGCTACTGTAGCAGGCTAGCCCTTTGAATAACAGAATAATTTCAACCAGCTGTTACTAATGCAGGCGTGTTTATGGCTGTGTAAAGGGTTGACTGGGCCACTTGTGGTTCAAATATGGGCCCTTCGGTACTGTGTGCCCAGACTGAAGCCTTAGGCAACGGTGGGGTGGCTTGTGCCCATACTAAATAATTGTGTGTGTGTGTGTGTGTGTGTGTATATGCGCTTGTTTGTGTACACGTACATACTTGCATGCTTGTGTGTACCCATATTCTCATATCCAAATTCAAGTCTCCTGTCGTATTTTTATTTATTTTCATGGCATCAGTGTTTTTGTGAATTGTTAACAAGCTATTCATTATTCCACAGTGACTAATGGCTCTACGGGAACATAATGCCCTCTTTTTTTTCCTTCTATTTTTGTCCTGTGATACCCCGTGGAAGCACAATTAAAATGACACACCTTTCAATTGTATGTAATTAACTGTGTTTTCAACACAGGATATATTAGAGGCCTCGCCTAGCCCCTATCAGAATAGTAAAGGGAGGCTGCTCTTTGAGGCCATGAATGGTTCCTGCAGGATCAGATGTGTATTGAACATTTAGTGCCTCATGTACTAACGTGTTAGCGCCCGTTTTAGGCGTAATTTTGTCACACTTTGCGCCAAAAAATATGTCTAAAATGCTATTCTGCCTGCTGAAGGAACACAGGATCTCAAGTTGCGCTTTACTATTCATATTGTATGAGGGTCGAGGGGAAATTGGGAGTGTCACGCAAAGATATGGGAGGAGATTTGTATTGTATTCCATGCAAAGTGCAAAGTGCAAGTCGGTTTTGCTGTGAAAATTCTCCGCCTCTGAAAAGCAGGTGTTATCCCAATTAGCGCATTTCTATGAACAGGGGAATCAAGCAACTCCAAGATTCATCCAAGCAAGATGACGGCCATGGAGAGACGTGCTGAGAAGATTTGATTGCTTGTGTGTTGTTAAAATAAATGTATAGTCACCGAAATCTAATTATTTTGGGGGAGAATTATGCCTCTGTTATCTCTAGGTTTGACTACACATATATCTTCAAACTGCTGTTCCATTGCTTTCAGGCGCCTTTATAGATATGGTAGGAACATTGACTACTCGCCGTGTCTACTCCAAGTTTAGAGGGCGTGCCATGCACTGATTACGTGATCAGCCGCAAGTTTTTTACGCTGCGCTTGCTAACATACAGTATGTACATGAGGCTCTTAGAGTTATAGCGGTCAAAACGTATTTCTATTATGCATTTATGTTCTCTCTAACCTATATCTGCATTAACAGCACCACCCCCACCCAATAGAAGTAACAAGACAACAATGGGCCCCAATGCAGAGTGGTAAAACAAAAATAGCCTCTTTTGAAGCAAGCTGTTTCTAAATTGAACCCAATTTAAATGGCAACTGCGAAATGTGCTGCACTGATGCCAAATATCTGCAGGAGTAGCCTAATAGCCTATAAGCATTTTAGAAGTTATGGGTAATCTAAAAATATAAATCCCCTGATCACTAAGACCATCAACCACTCTCTCCAGGCTGGTCATGTTCCATGTACACTGAAAGCTACTGTCATCAAACCATTTCTCAAAAAACCTACCTTAGACCCAGAAGTTCTTTCAAATTACAGGCCCATCTCTAATCTTCCTTTACTTACATACTGGAAACATTTGTTGCTACACAGCTTCAGGACCATCTAAGGCAAAACCAATTATTAGACAAATTCTAATCTGGTTTCCGCCCAGGCCACAGCAAGAAAACAGCTCTGGTCAGAGTTACAGTACAAATGACCATCTGATGTAATCAGATGCTGGCTCTCCATCTCTTCTTGTCCTCTTGGACCTCACTGCAGCATTTGACACTGTGGACCACAACATCCTCCTTCATCGTCTACGCTCCGACGGCCTCTCTGACTGTATACAACTGGTTTTCATTCTACCTCAGCTGGAGAACCGAGCATGTCGCCTTGGGAGAGGCAAAATCACTGACACACAATGACGCCTGTGGTGTCCCTCAAGGCTCAGTGCTTGGTCCCATCTTATTCATAATTTACATTCTCCCCCTTGGCCACCTCAACACCAGGCTTGAAATCTCATTCCGCTGCTATGCTGATGACACACAACTTTACCTCAGAACAAACCCAACATCATCTGCTGCCCTGCCATCATCCACCTGCCTGGAGGAGATAAAGGCGTGGATGAATCAAAACTTTGACTAAACTTTGACTCAAAACCATGCGACTATTAGACGCATGGTTATTACGTCATGACAAATAATCATCCAAACTGGCTTTATTAACATTGATAGAAATAAAATATGAACTGTACAAAAGCAATATTATGAAGCACCATATGAACAAAGTATGAAAAAAACGATAACGAACCACAGTAAAACTGATAACAAAATTATGAATGGGGTGTGCAGCCAGTTCTTCCAGTTGCAGTACCACCTGTCACCACAAGACACGGCTGCGTCAAGCCTAGAGTCAGGCCCTGCCCCTCTGTTGCTCACACAGAAGCTGGGGTAATGTTGTGTGGTGTGGTCTGCACCACTTTGTGTGTGTTCTCATTTAGCAACACCAAATTATTTTTCAGCACGCACACAGAACAGATAGCTAAAGTATAAGCAGACTGTGAGAACATATTTGCTGAATTTGACATAAAGTTTGATATCTTATATTGCAAATTCCACCTTTAAGTATACACACATACATAACAAGATGTCTTTGTTTGACAGTTAAGCCAAGTTACCCATTAGTAATGCACTAATCCTCTAAAAGTGTTATCTGCACTATACAGAATATGTGTTTCTACTCCTCCAGAGTTAAAGACTATAGTTCACGGTGACTTACAGAAGCAGCAACCTCCCTGAAGACTCCAGACAGACAGATAAGAAAACAGAAGAAGAGGCCCACCGGCTGGATGCCCTGAATACCCACACACTTTTAGGCTGGTAAACAGACAGACAACTTGTTGTTAAGGTCCAATAAAACATAACAAACAAATAAAAAAGGTGGCAAAATCCACTCAAGCAGAAGTAGGACGTACAAGTACAGATACTTGTATTTAAAAAAATACTATAAAACTAGAAGTACTGATTCAACTTTGCTCAAGTAAAAATAAAGTACAAGTTCAGAAATGTACTCTCAAAGTATATCAACGTAAAACGTAGCTCTACTGTATGAAGGAAATCGATAATAGATTATTACAAGTATTTGACCTGCTTTCGGCCCAAGTATACTCCTGCAGACAATGTCTGCACATTGTGCAGTGCGGACGAGGCACATTTCATCATCCACACAGAAAAGACTGTCCATCCTGAGTTTGTGTTCAAACATGCATTAGCTGCGAATGAGCGAAAGGCTGAAGCCCGCTACAGATGGCAAGGGATGTCCTGCTGAGCTCACAAATAATTGTTCATAAAATATGTATCTCCAGCGAATAAGAGAGTTATCTCAATTATGCAGTACCAATATTGTGTGCACGGGAAACATTATATGCAGACTTATCGCTATTGCTCTTTCCTTTTGCCATACAGAAATAGCCGACAACTCCACAAGGTGCCGGTCATCCATGTCTGCATTACACAAAGCCTTTTTTTAGCATTCCAACATGTCACTGTTTCCTCTGTTCCCTTAATTAATTAAGTGTTTACTTTTTTTACACTTTGAAAGTCAAAGCAATTTTGACATCCATTAACTCAATTGCGTGAAGTGGCCTCCTGGTAATTTACGTCTGCTAACAAAAAACTGAAACCTGCCTAATATCTATACAAAGGGATGCACTACCAACAATGTAAACACACCAGAAATATGTTTAAAAGGTCAGACAGAAAATATGAGCCTATCTTATTGTGCATTTGAGACTGGGCCCCTTTGGCTTGGAGACAACTCACAGACATATGAAGATAGTGACAGATAAACAAACAGACATACAGACAGACAGACAGACAGACAGACAGATAGAGAGCATGATATGTGTGCACATGATGTGTTTCCTCCTTTGTGTAGCTTTCAGGAAGAGGCACGCAGACAGACAGATAAAGACACAAGGAAGCTGAGATAGACAGCTAGCCAGATATGTCTCTTCCATCACATAGCACTTAAGCAGAGGGAAGCCAGGAGTGTCTGGGCTTAAGTTAGCCAGATAAGCACCAAAGATAAGGGAATGTAGAGTCAGACAGAGAAGAGCAGACAGGAATAGGCCTTTTAATTCACACACTTTATATACTGTACAGCATATATAGTTGCTTTATTTAAATTCTTACAGCCTCCATTGGTTTCTATGTTATCTCTCATGTACTGAACCTGAAGCCCCGTAATCTGACATAATATATATTTGACTAAGGAATCTTGCGAAAACACTGCATAGCACTTACAAATGTACAGTATTTGCATTAGAAGTTTTTTTTTTAAGAAACCAATCTGAGGTTGAAAAAGATAACACACTCTCTGGGCTATCAACCATATCACATACTACAGAGCATTTTACTTGCTGATAGCTTACAGATGTCTATAGCATTTCTAACAAATACAACTCTAAAATCTTACCTACAGCTCCTTTAAAGATGAATTACTGTACCTATCTTGGATAATTCCTTGTTTGAACATTAGATGGCAGCACATGTAGATTAACAGGCCCAACCCTTCAGGCATCCATTCATTCTCACACACACAGCTATATCGTCTGCAGAACCAAAGCGAGAGTAATTAGGTCCATGCATTCTGCCACACAGCAATGCAGGCTGAGCTAATCCAGCTACTTATTTTAGGCTTCTTATTAGCTCTAACCCTTGTCTATCAAAAGGTGAAACGTCCGAGTGCGGTCTGCTCAATAAATATGACGACAAAATAGCTATATACTGTAAGCAGATGGGTGGTGGCAATGAAAGGTGTTGAGATCTAAGGATTAAAGCTGAGTCACCTTTGTCAAAATGGTTGCAGTTAAATGTATAAATAAAATCCACTCTCAACACACCCCACAGCACAGGATAATGGATCAGTAGAACCATCAACAAATCCGACCTATGCTGACCGACATCGGAAGGGGGAAATCAGGCATAGACTCGGGCTAATTATCCTGTAGTGTGTGCCCGGCATTACATCATCAAGCGGAAGATGCTGGGAAATGTGCAGCAGTTACTGGTTAATCTGTGTAGCACTCAATATAAAGAGAAACACAACCTACAGTTGAATCAGTATGTATGTGCCTTGGCTGGGTGCTGTGTTAAATGAAGTATATACAGCAGCAAGAACACAGTATTAGCTATCTAAAGTAGGTAGCGGCTAAACTCATCATTTAATCTGGTATGTATTCCGGTCTCTTCATCATCTTCTATATGTGCTCAGAAGCACATGCACACGCACACACACACATGCACATATCCTGCTCACATACCACCCAGAGGTCATTCCCGCCACTGACCAAACAGTCTGGTTCTGGGGGTCAAAGGTCACCTAAACAGGCCCAGCCCTTTGAGCACAATAGAGTGAATTCTGTCTGTCTGTCTGTCTGTCTGTCTGTCTGTCTGTCTGTCAGTCTGACATGTCAGTTTCATTTTATCTGACAGGAGGCATAGAGCAAATAATTTGAACATGAACATGAGTCAATATGTGTGTGTGTGTGTGTGTGAGCACGGGCATGCATGTGCATACCACGTGTGTGTGTGTGTGTGCTGTAGAACTGCGCTGCTGGCTCTCTCAGCACCTTGACATTGGCACCGGGCCTGCGCAGTGAGGTGCTGTCTCAGCTGAATAGAGTGCTCCCCATTACCCCCCACATACACTCCCTATACTGTAACCCCCTAAATACACTCACTGCCATGGAGAGGTCTCTCTCTCTCTCTCTCGCTCGCTCTCTCTCTCTCTATCTCTCAAATTCAATTCAAATTCAAATGGTGCTTTATTGGCATGACAAGTGTACAGTACAGTTACTTATATTGCCAAAGCAGTACAGGATGAAAATTAACAATACAATTAACAATAAAAGTAAAAGTAAAACATTTCCAACATTTAGTACATGGCCGTATTCTCCCTCTCTCTCTCTATCTCCCCTCCAAAACTAAGGGCTGTTTTGGCCAGACTGTGGGAATGCAGGTGGCTTGTCTTTTTCTTGTGTGTGTGTGTGTGTGTGTGTGTGTGTGTGTTCTGAGAGGGCCCAGACAGCTCTCTATCTGTCACTGTCAGAGCAGCTATTGAGACAACGTCATGTCGGATCGACGGGCCGCCTTGGCAGATGGGTTGCCAGAATAAAAACAATAATTAGAAAAGAGAGCTTGAGTAACAGCATACATTTCTTTACCCGTCCAAATTTGTCAATAATTATGTTGGTGCCATTTGTGAAATATTCACAATTACACAAATAAATAAAAAAAAACAAATATTATTTTTGTCTGTGATGTAGCAGAGTGCTGATTGAAATCCTTTAAAAATGTATAACAGTTGATGCTGTTAAATGCCAGTGGAGGCATAATGGCGGGCCTTGACAGCCTGCCGGCCAACCAATGGCAGATGGGATCTTGTGCTAGTCACGAGCCCGTCACCCCCCCCCCACACACACACACACACACACTCACACACACACAATACATGCATTCCTTATGGAACAGTAAACAACATACCCAGCAGGTGCACACACACACACACACACACACACACACACACACACACACATTTCACAAACACGCATGCACGCACACATTTGTTTTGAATGACTTTGTCAAAACCTCCCCCACCTACTTTTTGCTCACTTATGTCGCGTGACTGTCTTTGTTTTCTACGCCTGTTTTTTGTTTTTCCTTGTCTTTCCTTCTTTGCTATGCCCTTTCTTTCTTTCTTTCTTTCTTTCTTTCTTTTTCCATAGGTCACTGAGGTTAACCTCCACTTGTGTTACATTGCAATTAATATCATCAACAATTCACTAAGCAGAAAGAAAAACAATCCACAGTTGGTGATATTCCCTCTCTCTCCCCCCCTCTCTCCCCCCCTCTCTCTACATCACAAAACAAGCAGACCAAAACCAGTGAATTGCCTGGAAACCCAATATGAGCTCCACCCTGGAGATTACACAGTCAGCCCCGCCAGCCTGCACTAGAATAACACTGTCCCCTGCCTGGTGTGTGTGTGTGTGTGTGTGTGTGTGCACGCGCGTTCAAGAGGGCACATATGAAAATTCACTTGCAAGCATGGATAATGCGTAAGATTTGGTTACACTCACATTTACCTTGGGTTTCATCAGTTAAGTCAACCCTCGTCATCGGTCATACAGCCATGCTGGTAAGGCCCCGATCACACAGGACGCGCTTTTCAGCTGCCAAAATGCAAGGCATGTGTGTATGTAGAACTGGCATAGTAGCCAGCTAGCTAGCCCTGCTAAAACTATGATAGTTTTCTAATGTTACATGCATAACAATATATTTATACAGTATCCAGCGAATATTGTTAGTGAAACAGTTTTCATATTTAAAGTATTTAGTAAACATCGCTAATATACACCTACTGGTATCAAGCGACAGCCTCTACTCGTGAATGCAGTGTCCTAGTAACAGTAAACAACAAACACTTCTCAGATCATTCGATTGGATAACAGAAAAAAATGAAGATTACGTCAGGAGCTTTTCTGCTCAGAGTTGAATATTTTTAATCCCGAGGCGCTCAGAGCACTTCTAAAACGCTAGGCACAGCCAGCATCTTAAATGCGAGGCGCTCAGGGCGCATAAGCAGCATGCAAAACGCCTTCTGCCAATAGATAACAATTGAAAAAAGACACCTCTCGGTGCATAAAGAGTGTCCTGTGTGCTCGGGGCCTAAGGGTTGTACATGTTGTACTGGCTGCTGGATGGCAAGCCAGCATTACCTTGTGACACACTCTCAGGTCACTGAGGACACCTGTGTTTTTTTTGTCAGATATTTTCCTTTCCTCTGTTGTGAGGACATTTAGATTGAATGTGTTTACATTCCATTTTTCAGTGACGTGAAATTTGTATATTTTACTCAGAAACATACTTAAAAGCAGTGGCATTTTTTTAGTGAAGGCTGCAATGATAACAATTTTATCTGATTAAGCTAAATGTTTTAACCTGGAGTTTTAAAAGATGACACAAAGATACAAATATGTAAAATATAAGAAAGAAAGAAAAACACATTGAATGTTTTAACATTGTACCATTGAAACTATAAACACACTACTCTATACTGCCACTTACAGTACAGTAGCAATGCTTTTATATTTTCAGACAAGGTTTGCAAGCTGTACTCTTGCTGCCTCCAACATTTTCTTTTTTGTTTTGATCAGTTTCAGTTAAAGTACATTTTTGTAATCTATCCTAGTTACAAACACCCCCTGGTTGTTGACAAAACATGCCAATATGTGGTTCCAAGGTCATACAATGTTGAAACATCAAGCATTATCGAAGCAAACTAAAAAGAAACAAAGAAGTTGGCTGGTTGGTTTTCTGCGATTACACTGGCTCTGGTCTAGAAGGCTGGATACAATCTAGAGCTCGTTTAGCTGCGGTGATGGAGGCTTTTATAATGGTAGGTCTGGAGGTCTACAGTGTCTGAGTCTGGGCTACAACTGGGGCCGAGAGGCTGACTGTTTACAGCCAGTGATGGACTTAATGATGGGGTGGTGTTTGTTGTAGTGCATGTGCACGCTCACACACGCACACACACACACATTCACTTAGCCATAGTGTATTATTACACAATCATATACTGTTGCATTATACAATCAAAGTATCAGTGACTGCTTATCTAACTGTATAGACAGTATTTCAACTAGTTCTATTATATTTTTCAGTGGTATTTGCAGATGTTCATGTATTCTTAGTAGTCTGGTACAGCTTTGGTATGTGTGATTACATTTACTGTATGCTGAAACGTGAATTTTCCTCTTTTGCTACTGTATGCTACTAATAATTTCCTTTCCAGGAGGTCACAAGTCAAAGTTGGCTCCTTTGATAGACATATGATCCATTACTACACGCAACAGTCGTAAACCCATTATCAGCGTGTAAAGAAAAAGTACAATACTAAATACTATGGGGAAACATTAGTCACTTACTATGAGGAACCATGTTAAGAGAAATGTGTGGCGTTCCATTGCCACACCCTACCCCTGCTCTGTACCACTCTGGCATACTACTCCGTTCTTTTGCAGTCTCGCAATGTATTTTGTGTCCTTTTTTCATTTGAATGGACAGTGCATCTCCACATGCACACTTAAAGTGTAACCTCACCCCAGGTTCTAGCCAGCCCAGCTGCACACCTTAAAAACTATGTTAAGAAGCAAGGAAAGGAGCTCCGCGGGAGTCACGGAGGAGTTGATGGGTGAGGAGGAGGGGCTGTGTGAATGTGAGAGGCAGGTGTTGCTGGCTGCTCGATCAGCATATATTTTATAATGAGCGTGGTTTCAAGAAACTCCTGGCACATCAGTTTTCAAATAAAGGGCGTGGGCATGAACATTTAAATCTGATGACGCACAAGTGCGTTAATAGTACACGGATATGATGATAAGAGCTTTTGTCAGCCCATAAAATGCAGATTTTTGGCATTTTTGTCAATATTAACACCAGCATTGATGTGTCTCATCACAGATCAGTTCTATTACTTAGTATACAGCATAAAAAACCATGTATTTTAGTGTGCAGTTACTCTATAAAAATATACACAACAGATGGCTTCCTGCAGTCCTGGAAAATCTCTTTTAACTTTTTAACAATGAATTAAGCATTCACATATGTAAGTCATTATATATGCAGTAAACTAATTATGTAAATATATAATATTATATTATATTTATTATATATTATATATTATAATATATAATCAAAATAGAAATATCCTGTTATTTTTTATATATGCACCAAACTAATATGAGATTTGCTTTGAAAAATGAACACTTGCTAACTTCAACCTCAAATCAAAACCACTACTGCTCAGTTAATTCTTTCCCAGGCAAAATGTCCCCAGTCAAGTAGGACAGGAAAAGCCTGCCTATCCTGTAATTCACTTCAGTTGAGGTCAGCCCTCAGCTGGCAGGACAGATTATCACCTGTCCCTACAGGACGCTAAGTAAAGTTATACTGTAACACTGGGGTGGTGAGGCGAGTGCAAATGAACGAAAAACAACAGAAAATGCCGGAAAAGCAACGAGCCCCACGGCTCGTC
>JAODTR010039932.1:0-19975 GCA_025399935.1 Amblyopsis rosae | reverse complement strand
TCCTATAATTTCCACCTGTTGTCTGTTCCATTTGCACAACAGCATGTGAAATTGATTGTCAATCAGTGTTGCTTCCTGTGTGGACAGTGTGATTTCACAGAAGTGTGATTGACTTGTAGTTACATTGTGTTGTTTAAGTGTTCCCTTAATTTTTATTGAGCAGTGTACATACATACTACGTACAAACGTATATATATATACATTATAGGCATCTGAAATTAAATGTATTACATTCAGCTGTATGAGACATTTACCATACTTACAATACTATCAAAAAGACATACAATTGTTCTTAATGGAGATGGAAGGATGGGCTAATACTATACGTTTTCAATGGGCTATCATCTCTAAGTCTATGCTCTGCTCGTATCACATGTGTTTATAGGAACTGTCTGCAGAGCTGAAGAATAAGTACATCACTGTGGAAGATCTGATTTTACAGAAGGCGGGTGGTGTGGCCAATGCCAAGAAGCGAGCAGAGTCACTAGAGCAGGAAGCCAAAGCATTGCTGCTCCAGGCTAGCGGCAAGCTTCAGCTAATTAAAGGTATTGTTAAACCTCTATGTTAAGCATAAGATCATCTTACGGCCAGGTAACATTGACCGCGTAACGTAGCCGGAGCTTACGTGCAACGTAATGTAGGCTACACCTGCTGCGCATGTAGGTCGTACAATTCGAACATTTTCTATACTATAGAATTCGGACACAGCCATTCGTCTTCCGTTTTTGCACTCTGCACATCGCTGTGAAAACATCTTGCACAGATATTTGTGTAAAATGGGTACGTTTATATACACAGACTACATGTAGGCAGTTAACAACTGCCAGCTGGTAGATGCCTGTAGCCTAGTGGCAAAATCGATGCGCGGAGGAACCTTTGTATCAGATGTTCAGGGGGACAAATAAAGAGGTGGGGAGAGACTGGCATTTATTTTAAAATATAGCAATTTGATGACCCATTTTCTATGTAAAGTGCGGCCTACACCTCGCGTAAAAAATCTAAATAGAAGACTGTTCTATTTTTACGCTTCTCCGCAACGTATACATTCCACTTACGCGCTGCTCTCACAGCCAGTGTAGCCGGTTCCATTGATTAATATGAAAGCGTAGTGTTGCAGCATACGCTCCGCCTACGCTACGCGGTCGATGTAGCCTGGCCGTAAGAATCTACTGTATCTCTGTCTACAGTGAGAATTGGGCCCTGCATACACTACTGCATGTTGACTACTTCCACTACTAATACTATTATAATCAGAAAAACAAACATCACATCAACAACTTTTTTTAAGCTGTTCAGCTTCTACTGAGAGAAATGCAATATTCATCTCCCAGCTAAGAAATTTTATTATTGTGACAATGGACCTTTCGCCAGAGTTTGATTGACAGGCAATCTGACTAATCAGAAGGCAGAAATGTTATGCGCCGCACTGTGTCAGACAAACAAATAACTTCTAATGAAATCACTGTCTCGCCATCAAGCTGTTAACTTTAAACATATATTTGTTGTGAAATGTTGAAAGGATGTTGTTATGGGACATGTAGACAACATAGACATCTATATCCTACCTAGACAGACTGATGGATGTAGCCTACAGAGCTTTCAATTTCCTGAAGCCATGTGGAATAACTAAATGGGTTTGGATGCAAATTCTCGGGACTGCCATATATTTGTTATGAGGTAATATAATTACTATAGGCCTACTGTATCCATTTTAAAGTTGTGAGATATATCAATCGTAACCGGAAGAATGTAGTAGTAGCCTGTCTACCTTAACCTAATAACTGTAGCCTACTACCACTATCGTCTTCTCCCTTCAGTCTTCCGTCCAAAACAAAATAGGCGTTTGCTGCCTGAATAGTTTCACTTCACTTTAATTCTGTTAGGCTTCATGGTGATATTTTTCATTAATTGAGAATGAAACAATCTAAAATTAAAGCGAAGATTGTCTTTATCTTAACAGTAGGATTATATCTCACTAGTAAGCCTATTTTTCTAGATAGGCGTTTGCCGTGGGGATGTACTGGTATTACCTAGCATTAGGCTGCAGTAAACGGCTTTATTTATTTTTTAATTAAATAGTAGGCACTAGATTTCAATGAATGGTAGCTAAATTCTGCTGTTTTTCCAATTTCCGTTATTGTTGATAACACAATGTTGGATGGATGTTATCAAAGGTGTCTCTGATGTTATGGTCAGCTCAGAGCCATGTGGGCCAGCTGTCCGACAGTCCCGCACATGAGCGTGGATTACTCGCTTCTGGCTAAAGGTCCATTAATTGGCAACAACAAAAAAATCATATACATATTTGCCCTGTGCTTTCTTTCTAGACCTGGAGAAATCATATGATGACAACCAGAGGACTCTGGAGGAGAAGGCCAACCAACTAGTGGACCTAGAGAGGGCTGTTAAAGAACTTTTGGAGGAGATCAGTCACAAAGTGACTGTCTATAGCACTTGTCTCTTCTAAAAAACCCTGTTGTCATCATTCTGTGTTTATCTCAATTCATATGTAACATTTTCAATGCTTTTACATTTACTTATAGTATATAACAGCAGGAATAAAACATGAATTCATGAACTATGAATATGCATTGCCAAAATATTAGGAAAAATTGGTAAAAATGAAAATGTTGAAGCGAATCGTGACCCTGGACACTGGGCCTTCAGTGTCACCACAACAAGAAAACATTTTCTGAAAGTATGCTATCAGAACCGGCTTAAAACAGTTGCCTACATGTAAGCATTGACTGCTATTGTAAACATCTGGAGGCACACCTTCCCAGCCTTTTTTGCCTTGTGCGTCCGCCTCCGGTCACAGTGTGCGCACCCTAGCCACGCATACTTTTGTGTTGATTATTTATCGTTTACAGCTATGTGGGTGTAGTAGGGGTATATAAGTTGGGGTTTGTCTTTTGTTCTCTGTCTGTTATGGTTGGCTTTCTTGCCGCTGTGGCCGTGTTTTTTTTATATCTGGCTGTGTGAAGCCACTTCATTAAACGCAGAGCCTAAGCTCGTGAACTCTATTCCATGTCTCGCATTCTCTTTCGTCTGCGCCTGCTATCGCCTTCCCCCAACACGTTAGTTATATAATGAATGTTAACCTCACACAAACGCACGCCAAATGCATAAGATACAGTACAACCTGGTCTACATATTTGCCTAATGTACAAAATAGTGTACACTAATCAAAAAGCTAGATCTGGCTTAGGTTTCCACAAACAAATAAAACTTGCTTCCAAATCTAATGAGCAACAATCTCATCAGACAGACTAGTGCGTACTGTGAGTATGCCCTAGTCTGTCTGATGAGATTGTTGCACTTTTAACAGTTTAGAAAACAATATTAGCAGGGCTAATTTCAAACTTCCGGTTGAATCTTGTACGTTGCCAGACGGCAAAAAAACGCAAAAGTTGAGCGACATTCGCAACGCAGACCAGTGCGACATTCCCAACGCATAGATTCGGACTGTTGCATTCATTGTCAATGGAACAGTCTGAATTTGACGCATTTGGTGGGCATTTGAGGCATTTGGTGGACATCCGGCGTTATCGGTTCACGCCTCTGGGTCTCTGACACTGGGCTCAGGCCTGTCTCTCCCGTAATAGGCCTTGGGCTTAACCGTATCCTCGTTGATGACATTAGAGCTTGACGGGTGTTGTTCAAAATTCTGCAATTTCGGAAACAATTTCATATCCTTCTCTTTAGTCTACCACATCTCAAAGTAGACAGTAGAGTGCCAAACCATTTGTATTTTCATTTCAACAGTCACGTTATGTAGATTGGATAGTCCACTGATCAAAACAAGTTTATCTAATTTGAAAAGTAGGCCAAAATGCTTGTTCTTGCTTCTACGTGACATGGAACACTAAGTTCATGCTTAATTTTAACAGAAAAATCACTTTTGAGAAATGTATATAAATGGCCCAAACGTCACCTAACACTATCATGTTTTATACGGATATCATGAACACTAGTGATATACACTTGAAAACTAGTGATATAAACTGTTTTGCACTTTGTTTCACACTATGAAGCTCAAAATGCCTGTTCTGGCCTAAAAGTTAATTCTTTGTATATCTTATGCTTGTTCTTGTTTAAAGGTGGCCTGGCACACTAAATTCATGCTTAAATTTAACAGAAAAATCACATTTGAGAAATGTTTTGAAATGGCCAAAACGTCACCTTTGCTTGTAATGGAAACATGGAGAATACTGATTTTCACTCACTCTTCAAAAATAAATGTAATGTACTGTGAATAGCAATGCAATAACACGTTTCATCATGTTTTAACATATCATGAAAACTAGTGATATACACTGTTTTGCACTTTGTTTCACACTATGAATCTCAAAATGCCTGTTGTGGCCTAAAAGTTATTATTTGCATATCTTCCCAATATTGTGTGCAAAGTGGTCCAAAATGCTTGTTCTTGCTTCAAGGTGGACTGGCACACTAAGTTCATGCTTAAATTTAACAGAAAAATCACTTTTGAGAAATGTATTGAAATGGCCACAACGTCACCTTTGCTTGTAATGGAAACATATGGAGATTTTTACTCACTCTTCAAAAATAAGTGTAATGTACCGTGCAATGCAATAACACTTTTCATCATGTTTTAACAGATATCATGAAAACTAGTTATATACACTGTTTTGCACTTTGTTTCACACTATGAAGCTCAAAATGCCTGTTCTGGCCAAAAGTTCATTCTTTGTATATCTTCCCAAAATTGTGTGCAACGTGATTAAGTTAAGATCATCCAACTCCAACATATAAGGTGCAAGTAAGTGCTTTACAATAAAAATACATTTCAGCGCTCCATGATAAAGGGTATCAATAGCTCTTAAAACGCTGTACAGAGGCATTCATATATAAAATATCACCATAGTCCAGTATAGGCATAAACATTCCTGAAATACTGGATTTACAAGAAAACCAAGCCTTATTCCTAATATAAAATCCTAACTTTAATAAAAAAATTTTGCAAGTTGCAGTATATGCAAAGTCCTCATTAATTAAATATCCAAGATATGTATATGAAGTTACTGCCTCAGTCACATTTCCCTGGTAGGTAGTAATACATGGAAGATTAAGATTAATTTTTTGCCTTAGAAGAGAACACTAATAGCTTGGTTTTGTCCACATTGAGAACAAGCTTAAGTTTATGCAATGTATGTTGGACTGCATTAAGTAGTTGGTACATTTTGAAAAGCTTTCTCTACTGTCAAAGCACAACAATAAATAACAGTGTCGTCGGCATAAAAGTGGAGATCGGCATTTTGTGATGCGACACGGCGGCTAATAAGGGGAGGAAGGCAGGGTGACACACCTTGCTTAAATAAATCATCCAATCAGTTGTATCTAACACACAAGCTAGGAGCATCCCATAAGTGACAAGTGACAGGGTTTATTCCATGTTTAGTCTATGTGAATGTAGGGTCAGGACCTATACAAACCCTAGACAGGGCTAAATTCCATCAATGTGAGATAGAGCAGTGGTTCCCAACCTTATTTGTCTTATGTACCCCTTGAGCTGTTACACAAAGGCAATAGTACCCCCATACTCGTGTGTTGATGCGTCTCCTAAACGTGTTCTATTGAACACACTTACAGTATGAGTTAGCATCTAGATGATTTGATTGACGGCTGTTTTGACGTGCACGTGAACTTCAGAGCTGTGTAACAATTGACATCCACCCTGGAGAATTATACAGTAGATGTAGCACTCTTGCATACCTAGCCTACACATTTTACTGTAGCAATCGACATTTATATGATTTTGTAAATCATTTGTAACTCTCCAGTCTTTCCAAGTACCCCTTGCAAACTGCTCAAGTACCCCTAGGGGTACGCGTACCCCTGGTTGGGAACCACTTAGATAGAGGACACTCTGAGTCCAATGATGTGCCACACAAATTTTTATAATTTTTAAGACAACACAAGGGTTAATGTAATGCTGCATTACTGAATATACAGTATATAGCCTTGTCATACACAGTACAATATGCAGAATCCATTTTTAATGGTAATTGGATGGGCTCCCATTAGTTAGACAACAAATGTTACTCTGATGCTACATCCTGCAGGGTACCTTTTAATGTTATGTAAAATGTAATACGTTTATTTTTGATCCTATGACTCTCACAATAATTCAGATAACCCCTAGGTTAGGGGACCAGTGTGTGTGATGAAACGCAACTGGATCTCATCTGGTCTGTAATTGACAGTGGAGTGCCTCGGCATGGGATTTCAAGCTGTGAAACTCCCCCTGGATGAAATCTGTCAGGATCTTCCTCATTTCAAGCTAAGGATTTTTTAAAAGACAAAATACATAAAAATTGAAAGAAAAAAAAAACACATTTACAAGCATATCCGCATAGGGTCTTACCTGAGTTTTGTTTTCAGCTCGGAGGGATTTGACCAGGTCTTCAACACTAAATGGTTGCCCCACCAGGACTGTGATTTTCTGAGATCCAATAAAAAGCAACTGATAATTGACATGCTAAATAGTCTATGCAGTGCATTTATACTATAGTTTGTTCTTATACAGTACTGTGCAATCATTTTATGTCACCATTAGATTAGTTGTTTCAGCAGTGTCATAATTATATACAGCTCTGGGAAAAAATAAGAGACGACTGCACATTTTAAACATTATATAAATATACAGTAAATATAAAAAAGATAAATATAAAAATACATAACGAATACTCATGCTCCAATATTAGGTTTTATTTATAATAATCTGATTTAAGTAATATCACAAATGATGACAAAAAGAACTTAGATGCCTTCAAGCCACTGGCGATCCGCTCATTAGGGAATGTTATAAGACATTGTAATGCAAGCGGCCCACTAGTGGCCACCTATTCCACACATAGGCTATTCCATATAGTTTTCTGGTGTCCTTTCATTACATTTGCAAAAAGACTTAGGCCTGAGTATGTGTGTGTATGTCTGTTTCTGTATATACAGTATTTAGGTTTGATATGTCTGTGTGTGAGTCTCTTTCCATACATAACTGTATTTAAAGCTGTACTACTTAGCATTCTATATCCCTTGTTTGAACAACAACAGTGCATCTAATTAGCCCCCCTAAATAAGGGTTGTGCTTTTGATACTGAGATCACAAGCTAAAATATGAGGTTTTACATTTTTGGCCTAGTTGAATAGCTGGAGAACAGGTGAGTGGCTGGATTTGAACAATTAACCTCTAAGACTGGAGGAATTCACATTAACGCAAGGCCAAATTGCAACTGTAATGTGTGAGTGTCGGAAGATTAGAAGGTCTATTGTGCTGATGTCTAGCTGAAGAGAAAATACAGATTTCACATTGTGTACAAATCTTTAAATATGTCAAAATGTATTGTATGTGTAGCCCAGAGTAATTAAATAATAAATATAAATGTATTTTATTTCATTTTATTAATATTCAGACATACAATTCACATTAGAATTAGAAACGTATTAAAATAAAACAAATGTATGTGGGTTTATGTGGAGAAAGGCCCGCTAGCTGAGATGCTAATGTTTATTATGTTAAATGCCATATACTTAAGATAATGGATTTAGCGATCTAAAAGTCTACTAGCAGAGATGCTAATTTCCGCTATGTTAAATCCCATTGATTTATGCTAAAACAGTTAGCGGTAAGGAAAGTCCGATAAATGCATTTGATATTGGTGTGATAAAGATATTTAATTAAATTTTTTTATTGTGTTAGTAGCTGCTGGTTAAGATCTGATTTCGAATTAATCCAATCCAGCCCATGAGATACAGCACCTGTTTTCTACAGCTACAGAGCTGTGAACTGAGGACGCTCTCGTATTCCACACCTACTTCAAGCGTGGTAGGACTGAACTGTCCACACACACAGTTGGGATACACATACCTTTCTTCATACCGGTTGATGTCGGTATCCGATTGAGAACTGACTCTTAGAGACACTGTAACGACCCGGGTCATTTTTTTATTTTCAATGTGCGCACTGTGTAAACATTTTCATTGTTACATTTTCTATAACTTTTCAGTAAACAGTTAAACGTTACAAGTGTCCTGTGCTCTATTTCATTATATGTCAACCTCCCGCCTTTCCTAAATTCTTCAGATTCTGGCCAAATTCATACAATAACTTTTCATATTAATTTCACACGGTAATTAGTACAAAAGTGGGTTACAATTTTGGCGAGCTAGCCAGGAGCCTTGGGTTACTGGTTGACAATAGTGGAATAGTATAACCCTTATTTTATTTGTGGCACATTGTGTTCTCACTGCATGATGGATATTGTTGATAAGTTAAGTGTTAAAGTTCCCAATGCTGTTATATTGTGTGGGTTAATTGGGTCTGAGAAAGGTGAGGAAATCCTTGACTTTCTAAAGAGGCATTGTTCAATAAATAGGGTTCTTAATGTGGATGATAATGCGTCAGAGTTCGACAAAAATCTTATAGAAGTTTTTTCAGGAGCACCAGTCCAGACATTTAAACCACTTTTACACCATTTCCTTCCATCACCTGATGATCCAGATAGTATCTCTTGACACATCAGATTAAACCACTCTGAGTTACTAGAAGTTGAAGGGGCAAATGGACAATCTGTACCATATATGGGATACATAGAGTTAAATGTGGTCTTTCCTAAAGATTTCCTTGGGGTTGAATCTGAAGTGCCAACACTCACTTCTCAGTCCCTGGTCCTGATTGGTACTAATACATTGGATGTATTATATGAAACATACTGTGATGCCACTCCAGACATGAGACACAAACAAAGCAGAGATGGTAGCATAGGGCTGGTCACAAAGCGCGGCAATGATCTTAAACTTGTCCCAGCAGGTCAAACTGGTGTATTGGATGGTTCTGTTATCATAAATAGCATCATAACTGAGAAAGCTGTAATCCTTGAGCATCCTTCCTTGTCGTCTTTGCAGAGTGCCTCATTGATTTGCATACAAAAGCACCCTTCAAGATACCAGTTGTACTCACTAATGAAACTGATCACAATGTCATCATCCCTCAGAAGTGTGTAGTAGGTGAGATTAGTGCTTTTCAGAGAGTCCTCTCACAGGATCAGTGTAATTACACCTAAATCCAGCACTGAGAAAACATTTGATGTGAGCTTTAACCTTGATGGGGGTCCCCAATCGATGCAGAGTGGAAAGAGCGCAAACTCAACAGTGTGCCTGAAGTTTTTGCACATAATTATCTTTAATTTCGGAGGACCGGTCAAGTAAACCATCAAATCAAACTCTCAGATGAGACTTCTTTTAAGCACAGAGCTTGCCCTATACAACCAAATGACCTGAAGGCTGTTCGCAAGCATCTCCAAGAACTCCAACAAGCCGGAGTGATCCGAGAGTCCTCATCTCCATTCTCTTCTCCTATAGTTGTAGTGAGGAAGAAAAATGGAGAAGACCGTCTCTGCATTGATTATAGAAAACCTAATCTCCAGACTGTGAAGGACACATATGCCTTTCCAAATTTGGAGGAGACATTCTCAACCCTCACTGGATCCAAATGGTTCTCGATCCTTGACCTAAAGTCTGGGTACTACCAAATCGAGGAGACAGATAAACCGAACACAGCTCTCAACTGCGCCATTGGCTTTTGGGAGTTTAACCAAATGCCTCAGGGCATTACAAATGCCCCAAGCACATTTCAGTGCCTTATGGAGAAATGTATGGGGACATGAATCTAAGGGAAGTCCTTGTCTTCCTTGATGACATAATCATTTTCACATGAAGCCAGGCTGATGCGAGTCCTACACCGCCTGAAGGAGTATGATTAAAACTCTCCCGTGAAATTTAAATTTTTTCAGACATTGGTCACATACTTGGGTCATATAGTGTCTCAGAACGGAGTGGAGACTGACCCTGAAAATGTGAAAGCCTTAAAAACATGGCCAGTGCCTCATGACTTAAAATAACTCAGAACATTCATTGGGTCTTCTGGGTATTACAGGTGCTTCATTAAAGACTATTCTAGTATAGTTAAGCCCCTCACTAATCTGACATCAGGTTACCCTCTGTGTAAGAGTACTAAACCCAAAGTAAAGACAACCATACCATGACCCGAGAAAACCCTTTGGTGAGCGATGGAATGTGATCTTGCTTTTGAGAAAATAATAGACAAGCTCACTACAGCTCCCATTTTGTGTTTGATGACCCCAAGTTGCCGTACACCCTCCACACGGATGCCAGCACAACAGGCCTGGGGGCAGCTCTATATCAAGAGCAGATGAGATGAGAGTGATTGCACATGCCAGCAGGGGCTTGTACCAAAGTGAATCGCGTTACCCTGCCCACAAACTAGAATTTCTAGCTCTAAAGTGGGCTGTCACAGACACATTTTGTGATTACTTGTACGAAAGCCAGTTTACTTTCATAACTGACAGTAACCCCCTGACATATATTCTGTCTACCGCAAAGATGGATGCTATGAGCTACCGATGGCTTGCAGCTCTCTCTATATTCAATTTCCAACATGGTCTCATTGATAGTTGTCAAATATAGACGTTTGTGCAAAATAGGTAAACGTCTAATAATGACGAAAAACGAATTTGTCATATTAACTTAAACATAATTAAATGTTTTATTATTATGACGATTTTTTTTCAATGGTTCAATTCAACATATATATTAGTCAATATTCGGACGCATTATACATTCGTCAGAATGCAGACGTTTTTCCTAACTTGTATATTTTCGTTTAAATGGCAACGAAATTCTGTTGTTCATGAGGTACTGAAATATTCATCTATATTCTGATGCATTATGAATTCGTCAAAATTAAAACAATTTTCTACCAAATATATATTCGTTTCAATGGCGATGAAATTTTGTGGTCGATGTTGTAGACTACAGAAATATTTGTCTATATTCTGACGCATTATAAATTTGTCACAATGCAGACATTTTTCTACCCAATATATTTTCGTGTTAATGGTGCCGAAATTCTAAATTGATGTAAAGAAATATTCATCCACATTCAGACTTATTATAAATGAGACACAACGCAGATGAAGAGGGAGGGGGGGGGGATAATTATGCAATGCTCTTTTTGGGCCCATGTCAGGCTAGGAATGTCACAGAAGCATGTAAATTTAGCAAGGGACCTCCTAGTCATTGTCAACAACTAGTGTATGTTTGGTGAAGATTGAAATTTCCTTGCCCGGGGGAGGAGCAGGTAAACGGGGTGTTGTTTGTTTTTATGTGAAATATAGTCTGTAAAGACTATATATTGAGACTGCAATGTGATTAAGGGCTATATAAATAAATTCAACTATGTAAAATATAAATCTTTGTGCGACCGGCTTGAAACTTACACACATCAACAAGCAGTCATGAAAATGTGCAAAATCCTGAATATTAGCCTCCAACTAGCTTCTTTAGCTAAGATATTGAAGAACATCCCTTTGCCCAATTCAGGTGCACTGGCCTAATGGATGGGACCTGAAATGGGTTGCCCAATTCAGGTCCACTTCATTGGGCTGGTGCACCTGAATTTGGCAAAAGTCTGTTAAGGCCCATCTCAGGCTAGAAACTTAAAAGAACAATGTAACTTTAATAAATGGACCTCTTAGTCATTGCCAACAACTGGTGCACGTTTGGTGAAAATTGGACAAAGTGCATTTTTGCCTCAAGGCATGGGACTTTAGTTAAACATTTTGTCAATACACAACTTTGAGCAATCTGCTCCAGATTTACACCATAGATTGGCAGTGAAGGATAGATGCTACATTTCAGAATCCAATCCTATTAATGTTCTGATATTAATAGATATTATTTTGCCGAATTCAGGTCCACGTCATTTGGCTGGGTCACCTGAGTTGGGCAATATTCTTGGCCATTAGATCGCAATTACATTTATGCAAACCAATTGAGGTTTCCTTGCCTGGCACTCTGGAAACGTGCAAATGCAGTGGTCACATGGAGATGTGGGGATAAACATTTGGTCATTTGCAGACCCTACCTAAAAAGCAACCCATTTAACAAGGCTAAAAATAAAAAAATCTAGGGTTGCCCAATTCGGGTTCTTTCAGTTCTGTTAGTTTTCACAGTGCTTTTTGAATTGGGCACCGACATTCTTGCATACGGCAACTTCCCGTCACCCTATGTGCCAGAAACACGGACCGCACGTTAAGGGCGGCCACTGGAAAAGCCCTGAGGAGAGGCTGCTTCTTCGAGGGCTGCATTCCGGACTTTTTTGCCCTTGGGCAAGTCAGAAGTTTGAGATGTCCCTTTCCTGAAACAGGACATCGAGTTGTATGCCCCGTTATGTTTCAGTGTCCCCGCAGCTTCAGGAAAGACCCCCGAAATGCTGTCTGAACAACGTTGGCAGGGACAAAGTAAAGCATTTTAATCGCTTGAACAGCGAAGAGGCCTCAAAATCGGTGAGCCGGTTCTTGGGGGATCTCCGCAAAGGAAAATTTGTGAAGAAGGCCTATATTAGGGATAACCGAAGTAAATTGAATGCTGTTCTTGAACCCTGTAGAGTATATGCATGGTTTTGGTCTTTTCTGAAAGCTGTCACTCTGAAGTTTCTAACACAATAGACATTCACTGCTAGTGCTGCTGGAATTGAGTATTAGCTGTTGGAACACACTGTAAGGAGGAAAGTTTCTATTTCCGCCTGAAAAATGTTTGTATACAGGTGCCTGCAGATAACTATTGCTGGGAGTTATTAGCAGGACAACACAATGGGGCTACAGCATGAAGCCATACCTAGTCCTAGTTCCAATGTTATAGCAATACCACAAAAAAGGAATAGTGTACACATGTTTTTGTAAGGATATGTTTATGTTTATGTTTTTCAAAAAAGGCCATTTGGAGACTGCAAAAGGCCACTTGGAGACTCCAAATGGCCACTTGGTAACCATTGTATAAATTAAGGCTTCTACTCTTGAATTTTGGTCTGCAATGAAAATGTGACACTTACAGGTAACCTATATTCAGTATTGTACAGTAACTATAATAATAATAGTAACTAATTATAAACACACTAGTTTCATAATAAGGGAAAAATCACCAAACTGTATATGAAAGTCAAGCAAGGGATATGATCTATTTTTATTTGAAAGTAGCACAGCAAACTATTTGCAATAATTGTTTTTAGTGAGGTTGACAGTCCACACACAAGCATCCTCTGCCTCTTCCCTCCCCTGACCTCTAGTCTTACTTGCAATTCTCAGGGTTGGAGGGGGATGGGCTTCCTTTCCTGCAATTCTCTGGAGTGTTGGGAATCCTCTTGCTTGTTGAAGAATAATAACCTAAATATAAAAATACATTTTGTCATTTTCAAAACTCTGCTATTTTACCAACAAACACCTAGCTTATATGTTACGCACACACACACACACAACGTGCTATTTTGCATACAAACACCTAACTAATATTTTACATAATATAATCAAATATAATAAGGGGTGGGTAGAAGTGCACGATACGCACACAGATTTTGGTCCTCATATCATAGGGAATACCAGAACACACACACACACACACACACACACAGACACCGATCGGAAAACTCGAGGCACACACACTAAAACAAATCGCTATTTTACAAATGCCTAACTATGTTAGAATATAATATAAGTTACAATATAATGAAATACTTACTGGATGAGAGTAGTGTATATGGCCTCCTTCCAAAAAATAGCATCTGCCCTTCGAGTCATCCGTAGAAACAACAATTTCTCCAGATAGATTGTTTTTAGAGAACCGGGTAGTCGCTTTCACACTGAAAACACGCTTCCACTGCTTCTTGAAGAGTTTACTTGGTCTTCTTAGCCATCTTCGTCGCTGTTGTGATATCAAAACTAACATTTACGCACGACACACAAAACCAGGTTCAAAACATCTAAGCTTTACGCAGAAAGAGTTCGCCTAGTGACCATCCACTGCCTATATAAACCTATACATCTTTTTCAATGCCATTTCATTGGCTACACGATGCACTGGTCATCAATACAGCTGGTTGCAACTTGCTCTGTCTGTATAAGAAAGAATAGAGGCTGGCACTTACTTACAATGAGGGCTCTCATTGGCTATAGCAGGCTGAGAATCAGCCATGGGTGATCGTAATGGGTCAATGAAGGTGTCAATCAACATAAATGTGTGAAGCATCCATTTTGTAAAAAAAAGTCATTTTGTTTACATGGAAACGACAGATACGAACGACAATACACAAAATATTAGGCACGTCTGCCATGTTGCAACAGCAGATCATGGGTATTTATTCACGAAGTTATTTGTTTTGACCTAAAATATTACTGGAATGGATTGTATGGACCTTTTCTAAAGTAACAAGACCATTGTCTTTGGAATGTAATACATGAGGGTTTTACCAAAAGGCTTAGATGGTGAGTTGTTTCAATTTTTATTGCAGGTGGTGGTCTGACATATCCGTTGAGTGTACCTTATGTTACAATAGTATCTTGAATTCTTTTACATCAATCAAATTGTAAGATTTATAGCTTTCTAACTGTATATAGCATGAAGAACAACTTTTAAGTTAAACATGTCAACAACACAACTTCCCCAATCAGGTACTACAAGTCAGAGGCCTATAGCATCAGATTTTGGAGGTTCATCCCTAACCTTGGCTGTTTTTTATTTCCGGTGGTCCGATTCTCTCCAAACTCAGATATGTTGTTCCTGGGCAATCCCCGGACTGACATTTGGAGGATCGGGCCCCCCGCAACCTACGGTTCCGAATCGCTAGGAGTCGTGTTCTGGATCGGGCAATTTTGGTCAATGTATTATGCACCCCAATTGGGCGAAGGCTTTACTCAGGGATTGAAAATTGCAAACGTCGCCAAATTAACTAAGCAGGCCGAGGAACCAATTTTAATTTTAGGCCCCTGTTACTTTTCAGGGGCCCCTGGGAGCCATTGTTTCGGGAATATTCTAGGACCATGAAAATGCCGTGGTCTTATCGGGATGTGGGGATGAACATGTGGTGTGGACTTGGAGACTCTGTCACTGACACATTCAAAACTCGGACAGATGGAATTTGAAAAAAAAATTGGGCTCACAATACAAGGGACCTGAATTGGACAAGAGTCCAAATGTAAAAGAGGGAGGGTACTCCTCAACTACGACAGCTTAGTTGGTTCCTATTTTGCATAGAGCGGGGCTGGGCAAACAGGGTGACGTGCCCGGCTTCTCGACCTCCACCACCTTCCTGGGCCGACTGGCTGACGATCAAAGGTTGAAAATCCTTTGCCAAGTGCGCCAAGTCTTGACTGAAAAGCTCCCCAATTAGGTAACAAAAATTGGGGGTCCTAAAAATAAATGTTCTATTTCAGACTCCTTTGACGGCCCCCAAAACCTCTCAGGACCAACTGCGGTAGCTGGTGGAGCCCCCCTTTGGCCGTTGCAAGTTGTTTTAGAGACCGCCCATTTCGTACCCCATGGCCCCATTTTGGCAATCCCGATTGCAATAGTGTCTGCTCCTGTATCGGGAAATTTTTCCAGTTTTTGATGACACCGCTACACCCACCAACCCAATGGAAAGTGCAATTACATTGGGAAAATGCCCGTTTGGGGACATTTTCAAAAATATCTTTGTCTTTAACCCTAGATTTTAGTCACCATTAAAATTAAAATATATAGGCCTACTCTTGCAATTATTCGTTGCCATTTCAACGTTTCGTTCGGAGTTTACAATAAAATTACAGTTTTAGCTAGAAAATCGTCCAACATTTGACGAAATTGTGATACATCAGTATATTGACTAAATTTTTATTAGTCTTATTGTGACGTATAACCCTTTTGCGTAAACGTCACCATTTGACATCGATCTCATGAGACTGGGCTGTCAATTTCAAGCTCAAGTGTCGAGCAGGTAAATTGAACTCAGATGCCGATTGTCTTTCTAGACGACCGCATGTGATATAACATCACAGAAAGAACAATATCGTATACATCAGTTCACTGAAACACATTTGGCTGAATTCCAATGCAATCTTGACCCAGCTGTTTTTCAAGCTATCTGTGAAAAGCACCTGGTTTGCCAAACTTCAGACAAAAATGTGAGTAGTGACAGCACCCTGACTCTGGTACAATCATTGGCTATCTCTGCCAATGCCTTACCTGAAGGCTTTGTGAATGAACATCAGTGTGGCGGTCTACCTGTTATTCCCCACTGAAAAGCAGATCAGAGAGCAACAACGAGCTGACTCATGTCCTAAGGAAGTAATATATTCCAACTTGAAACTGGGGATAAAACACCCCCAACAGTCCAAAAAGAGCTCCCTGACATTCCCTTGTTACTTAGAGAAGTGAATCGTCTGTAACTGCGCAACCAGATCTTGTACATGACACGTCAAGAAGGAGGTCATATAACATGCCAACTTGTCCTTCCTGAGCAGTCTCGACATGTTGTCCTGCAGAGCCTTCATGATGATATGGGTCATTTAGGCATTGAATGTACCCTTGATCTAGTTAGAACCAGGTTTTACTGGCCAATGATGGCAGTTGATGTTGGGAGGACGGTTAAGACCTGTGACCGATGTGTTTGGAGGAAGGCACTTCCAGAAAGAGTATCTCCACTAATAAACATCAAGTCCACCAGGCCACAGGAACTTGTTTGTATGGACATTTTGGCCATTGAACCAGACAGAAGTAACACCAAAGATGTACTTGTACTTGTCCACAAAATATGCCATTGCTATTTCAAAATGCCTATGGGATAATTTCATAGTGCATTATGGAATCCCAGAGCGTTTGCATAGCGACCAAGAACCCGACTTAGAGAGACTTTATCAAAAAACTGTGTAAAATCATGGCAATACATAAAATCCAAACTATGTCCACCCCAGAGGCAACCCTGTTGAACGTTTTAATAGAACATTGTCGAACATGCTTGGAACGTTGGAAGACAAAGACAAGTCAAAATGGCACCATTTTGTGAAACCCTTGGTTCATGCGTACAATTGTACGAAAAATGATGTGACGGTATTCACACCATATGAATTAATGTTTGGTCGTCAGCAAAGGTTTCCTGTCAATTTAGCATTTTGGCTTCCTCTCAAAGATGCTTACTACAAGTCACATTCACAATATGTGCAGAGTTTGAAGTCACAACTGGAGTAGAGTTACAGAATAGCAAACCAAAATGCTCAAAAGGCAGCAGACAAAAACAAGGCGAGATTTGACATACGTGTAACTGTTTCCGCGCTGGAAACTGGTGACAGAGTTTTGGTAAGAGCTGTTCACCTCCGAGGTAAACATAAGCTTGCCGATAAGTGGGAGTCAGATGTCCATGTGGTAGTGAGGCAAGCTGGAGATCTCCCAGTCTACACAATTCAAACTGAGAACAAGGATGGTCCTCTACAATCCGTCCATCGAGACCTCCTGCTCCCATGTGGCTTTCTCCCAACGAACGTAGAAAAGCCTTTATTACCAAAACCTGCACACAGACCAAGGACAAGACAGTCTAAAGGACGTGAGGGTCTGGATGCATATTCTGACACAGAAGATTTTGTTTCATGGTCTCAAGAGCAACCTGCCATGGAAACTACTAGATTTACCAAAGTGTATGAGATTCCAAGGCCAAACAAAGACAGAGGAGATCCTACACTGCTATTACACTTGGTGAGGATTTCTCCAACAATGATGCTCCAGATGGTGGAAAAAACTACTTGGTTTGTCAGACTCCGGAAAAGAAGTCACTGTAGAAGGAAAAGCATCTGAACAAAATCCAGCTGACATAAATTAAACAGAACCAAGTAAAAATGCTGAACCTGATGAAGTTGACAGTGTTAGACGTTCAGAGAGAAATCGAGTAAAACCACAAAGGTATACTCACCCGGGGAATCCACTGATATCTATTGTTTTATTATGATTATGAAGGGGAGGATGCAGGCGCACTTGGCAGCGGCTTCTCCTTCTGTGTCTAATATATTTTAGAGGCTGAAATATTATTAGCATTTATTATTTTGTTTTATTAAGCTAGCTGTTTTTGGAGACATCCGACATTCTTTTATCCCCCGATTTGCTGGACAATTATTAGAATTACGAAAATGCCCTGGCTAGCTAGCTAACTAGCATACAGCAATGCGGTACAGTACGGTACCAGTACCAATGACGTACCGGGAGGATTCTACTGTACCGGTACAAAATAAACAGAAGAGGCTATACCGGGACATATTCAATCTATTTTTCCGTCGACTGGGCACTATAGCTTACTCGTGGATATACACTTGTAGAGGACTATTTTATTATTATTTCACCAACAGTTTTCCCGCTGTGTTTCGGCACTTCTCACCTGCTCCAGTGGACTACAACAGCAGAATCCCTCCGTCATCTAGTTAACATTGTCTCGCATTTCCCCTGATGTGGAATAACACCTGTTACAGCCTGGCTCAAAAGCCATAAGCTAAACATAACTCAAATCCCCAAACTAACATACATTAACAGAAACATACAATGAGGTGTGAATGTCTGTAGGTGTATGTACTGAATATGTGCGGTGCGTGTTGCATGTCAACTAAACAAAACCAAACAACAAATGGCATATGTGGTGCCAGGAGGGGCAGAGTGTGTGAATAGTGTGCACTCTTATAATGCCTGGCCAGGTGAGGCCAATCAAGGCTAATTAAGCTCCAAGCATATCCAGGCCAGGGACGTCACACACCGTCCCCATCTAGTCTTTTCTCAAATACTCCGTAGCTGAACTGCTGCTTCTAAAATCAAGGTCCTCCTGCGTCACCCCCCCAGCTTTGTTTAATCACCCTGAAATTATTCATCGTCCACATTATATCTATCGTGGGTATAGCAGCCCTGGCTGAATGATGATTTCACTCTCGAACTGATGGCTTATAATGATTTAATTCCGTTCAATATAAACACACCGTAAAAGATAAGGAAAAATGAATCACAGTAGTACAAAAAAAATTTGTATCAAAAGTACAAATTGATATAGTCAAATAAAGTAGGCTTAATCTCAAACAATTATGAAATTAAACTTAAACATATTATTCATATATATTATTCAGGCCTACCGTACAGGTAGCCTGTCTAACAGTGCCGTACCGGTATCTAAACTACCGTAGGCTACTTACAGTGTAAGGACATAAAAAGGCCAATATAACCAAATGAAAGATAAACAACTAGGTAAAACATGTAATAACAAGTGTACAGAACGACATAAATAAAAGTACCTTGTGCCCAGATCAACCAGGTGCTAATAAATAGCCTATATTTCAGATGTGTCTGCTTCTTCTAACTGTATCCAACTGTCAACAGAACTGTCAGTTACGTTGCTCTAGACTACTCAACCTGCATTCAAAAGAACACACACCCCACTCAACAAGGAAAACCCACACACACATCAATACAGCATCACAAACCAATATAAACCACAAACATTCTCTACAGTCAGCCAAATACACTGCCCATTAGCTCCATGGCCACTTACAGTGGGTCTCAACGAAATTACACATTCAGCACCAACAATTCTCCTGCCGGTACCAGCTCCTTTTGGTCGAATCAACACATTTCCTCTCACAATCCCCACTGTTTACAGCCAGGTCTGTGCCAGGTTCCAATAATGATTACAAAACCAATTTCCAAATAATTTCCAATTAAATTTGCACTATTCAATGTCCGCTCACTCTCTGACAAAGCCCCACTCGTCCACAATTTCATAACTGACAACGATCTAGACATTCTATGCTTAACGGAAACGTGGCAACAACCACATAAATTTTTCCATCTTAATCAGGCCGCCCCACCATATCTCAGCTATGTTTACATATCTCAGCCACGTACCACAGGACGAGGGGGCGGGGTTGCTGTTCTTTATCGTGACAATCTGAAAGCCAAATCTATTAGTGTACCTCCTTACACTACATTTGAATGTCTTGCTTTAAAACTGCCTGGCTCCCAACCTTATTGTTGTAACTATATACAGACCTCCCAAACTAACTGACATGTTTTTAACAGAATTGTCCTCACTATTTACTTTTAT
>JAODTR010039921.1:0-19975 GCA_025399935.1 Amblyopsis rosae | reverse complement strand
TTCAATATGTTGTGCTATTAAAAATTGGCAAGAGAGGGGTCGCCAAATATGAGCCACTCCCATTTTGGGGGTTTACAATGCTCTAGAGCAGAGCTCTAGTCCATACGTGAACTGACAATGGCTGGTTCCCAGCATAGGGCTCTGAATGAGGCGGTGGACCACACTCACACTGCAGCATCTTGGAGTCTATGAGCAACTCCAGGGTCAACAGCACCACCACCAGAACGACACAGGCCACCAGGAAACAGTTGAAGCCTGCGGACAGCAGACACACCTGCCACAGTGCGGACCTCCTCCCACAGCATGGCTTCAGCCAGTTGGACCTGACCAGGGCAGAGAGCGGCAGGACGTCATCAGCTCAGAGCTCATTAACCGAGGCGGTAACAGCCGTGAATGGACACAGGTACATATAAGATGCATATATTTTATTTTAATGTGGATGATGTGAACGAGGGAGGATGACAACACAGAACAGAGATGATGGGGTTTCTCCATGCATGGTAAATGAATAATAAAGAGTGAATGTCACAGAATTCGCTCGTAGTCAAAGAAAATTAAACAAATGCTAACTCAGCTGTTATGAGGAGCGGGCGATGTTCAGCAGAGGGCACTCTCCTGCAGAGGCGATACGAATGATACGCTTGCTGTCCCAAATAAAGCACACACAACCCTATATGCAGACGCGTGCGCATTAACACTTGCCGTCACTGCATAGTGTGCCTGTTGCCAGTGAAACACTGCAGCCGATCCACCCTATAGTATGCCATTTTAGTCTCTTTTTTAACTCTTATCTTCTATACATCTGTTCTCTTTGCCCGTTATAGTCAAAGCCCTGCAGTGTCACCACCCTTTAGCTAAGCGTACCATTAGTTTGACTATTTTTGGATCAGTTAATATGAGATCCAGTAATGTCTACGTACACGGTAAGTGCTTGTGAAAAAGAACTGTGATATCACGCATCACTCGCCGCACATAGTGTAGAAAAGTTCTGCAGATATTTATTATATGTAAGCTATGCTACGGTAGCCTTTATACTGGTCAATACCATCAGAGGGTTTAGTCTCTGTCTGAAAGGACGTGTACACTATTATTTCCCTTTATGTTTTCTACCTGTCTTGACTCATTTTCAGCAGGCAATGGGTTACTGCGAGTAGGGGAGATTGACCTAAACATCCCAGTTTTTTGGCGTGAGATGCATTTATGTGAAGGGAAACTGTTTATCGTGCTAGCGTGAGACAGGACACAATAGCATGTGGCACATGCCAGATGCATGAGTTGGCAACCCTAAGCTAGCGGCATGTCTCTGCCAGCTGGATAGGGTTGGCATTGTGCTATCTGGAGGGCAAAGATGCCACACGAGTTTTTTGCATCATCTAGTGCCCATGGTACAAAACAAGCTTTGATCAGAGCCCTACAATACATTCCCTCAACTAGCTTGCCCTCTTGTCATACATTTTCCATTAGCTAGGAGTGTAGCAGGCTGGCAGTTCTCTCTCTACAATAATGTCAGGCCTGTGTTAAACCTCTCTAGTCTCTCCTTGGTGTCGTTCTGGTCGATTCCTATGACAGGCGGAAGATACTCCTGGGAACATGTATGGTCAACAAATAATGACACATCGCCGGGAGTGACAGGCCTGCCCTCCTTGACACAATTCTGCATTGTACACTTAAGCTAGACGGACAGACTCGGGAAAGAGCTGGAAGAAGAGTCAGATTTTTCAAAAGCACAGAGAAAGCTGTAGCGTGTTGCTTCTAAAATAGCAACTCTCTGTTTTCACCTGTCCCCCACAGGAGGAAAGCTGTGGGCGATGTCTGTTTGAGGACAAGGGAGGACACCGTTTATTTTCCCTCTCCTCCGACTTTAGCTCAGAACAGAGAGAGCCAACAAAGAAAGGAGGGGTGGAAGAGAGAGAGCTGAGGTCATAGTCGCTGGGACTCTGCCAACTGACATCTAGAGGAGGGAAGTAGACATTAAAAGAGGAACGGGACCTTGGCAACCACCTATATATATGGTGGAGGGAGGCTCGATATCCTCTCAAGCCATATAGCCAAGGGTAGCAGAGGGGTCACTGTGCCCTCCCAAGAGCTAACTGGCACAGTCAGCCCTTTGTATCCTCACCAGTGTGTTGTGTCCCTGCCTGCCTGCCTGTCCACGATGGCAAATTAGGGGCTCAACAGCCTGCAGAGGCAGCCAAACGCAAGCAGCAGTAGCCATATTCAATTTTGAGGCAGAGTATTAAATTCTGCTCGGAACAAATATGTTCCCCAGGAGCGACGTCAAACCACATATACATTGTTGTGTGAAATAAGAAATAATAAGCAACGTTTGTGCAGGTGTTCCTAGCGTGTACTATAGATAACAGGGCATCTAGGGCCCTTGAGTTAAAAGATATACAGATAATTGCACATTACAGTTGGAAAGGACCACTCACTCACAGATTGAAAAAAAACAAAATTTTCCATAGCTCGTATGTGGATATAATTAATTTAGACTGCTCCCCCAAGCCAGCCGGAGAAGGTATTAATTTAATAAAACTGTAAAGAAAACCCATGTCTGGGAACAGAGTAAAAGGCAATGATGGATTACACCAAGCTTGGAGAGTTAATTTTTGAAAATCACTCTAAAACCTGAGTGCTGAGAATCTGAAATATTATTCAAGTGTTCTCTGGTGGGCGAGCAAGGACATATGGAGGTGTGTGTGTGTGTGTGTGTGTGCGTGGGGGGGGTTACCTTCCTCTCTCCTATAGGGTCATGGCTGGGCTTGTTTAGATCGAACACGTAATCAGAGACGCACACACACGGAGCACAGGGTGAGCAGGAAATGAGAGATCCTTGGCTGGTATGTACTGTGAACCGGTTCAGAAAGACATCCAGAGGCCACGGTGAAACAAGGGATCAGCTGACAACAGGAAGTGCACAGGAAGGTGATTAGACCGTGGAGACGGTCGATACTGGCCTGGGCAGAAGGTGATGGCATGGTAATGCACATAGAATGACCAACAGGCACAGAGCAGTGTGTGTGCGCTCTATCAGAGCAGGCCTATTCATGCAGACAGGACAGACCGTGGGCTTTGAACAGCCTGCTGCTAATGCTATTACGTGGAAGCTATCAGTAGGGACATCTCCTTCTTTGTAGTGTCTCCTCTAATTGAGACAGAACAAAATGCAACGTAAAGTCATTAGGGGATATTTAGGTACCAAGGAAGCAGAGGTGTGTGTGTGTGTGTGTGTGTGAGAGAGTGACCGAATGAGAGGAGTGGGGAGAAAGCGAGAGAGAAAAAGTAAAACAAATATAGAGGTAATCTTGAAAAATACTATTTCACCATGCTAATGTATCGCTTCCCCATAAACCCAACTATTCGCCTGAGATTGCTCCGTGGGTATATAGCATGAAACTTGTGCACCTCTAGAACTGATCATCGCTTTGTGTTATAGTCACCCCAAGCTCACAATTTACATTTTAAAGATAACTGTGGCTTTAGGCCAGGGTGAGGGGGTGTGTGGTCTTATATGGAAGGGTCAGCAACATTTTTGTAACACAGGCTTCATTTACGAATTTCAAAAAATATTTAATTTTTAAATGAAATAAGTTTCTTTAATGGCATACGAGGTCCAACCCAACACTAGATCGCTGATGCAAGGTACAGATTCAGCACCATTTACAAAATTAATATGACACGATCGGATCAGGTTTTCTTCTCCCCTCTCCATTTTCCTGCCTCTGCACTGATAAGTATACAGCACCAGGGTTGCTCCAGTCTAAACTCCAACCAATTCACACCAATCTGCTGATCTCAGCAGGCACGGGCAGTGGAAAATGGACCACAATGGTGAGACATACACAGCAGAGGGCTGCTTCACTCCATGCAGACCGTTCAAACTCAGGGTACGCTTGTTCCCTATCTTACTGCCTGCACTCACAAGTGACATTTCATATTCTCTGAAAGATATGCATTTCTACCTCAGCAGCGCTTCCATCCGAAAATGGAAATGGTGGCCGTAAACTGACATCAAGACAAATGCAAACATAATTGATGAATATAACAAGTTCAGTAAATGTTAACTGAATAAATTTCCTAAGACAGATTCACAATTTAATAAACATCTCTAAAGAGGACTGCCCCTAACAGTGTCTTATAAACAGCAATATCTCCTACTGTAGAAATGACCCTGTTTTCTACTGCCCGAACAATGAATGTAATAGAATAAGCCTGTGCTATATAAGGCTTATGGGTAAGCATACGAAACATACACTATATCTTACTGTAAATTATCTTTATGATGATTGTGCAAGACATTTTCTTCCACAATAATACGTTTTCTGTCTGTCACACCTGCTGAGTCATCTATGTTATCACAGAGGCAAAAAAATAAACTAAGCACTAAATACTGTATGCTGACTAGAGAGCCAACTGACGTTATCATTGGCAATCAACATTTTAGACCTCACATATCTCATAATTAGTCACAGTCTCACTTGTGAATTAGTACAAAATTAACACTGAACTCCACATTCATTTTTCAAATCAACAAAAAGTGCTAATCAATTTCAGGTGGCGAATTGCTGAAAAACAGCTAACTTGCTAGTTTAAATAATTTAAGAATGAGTTTGTTGCCTGATGGAAATGGATGCACTGCAAAAAAATCTTGCATAAACCAACTTGAATTCCATGCTGGTCCAGGCTGGTTCATGCTGGTTAGTGCTGGTGTAGTGCTGGTGTGACGGAGATTGTCCGTTCCCCTCAGGGAATTGAACCCCGATCTCCCACGCAGAGAGCGGACGCTCATACAAGGCAGGCCAAAAACCCATGGGCCCTGGCCTGCGTCGCCAGAGCGTCCCATGAGGTGTCGGAGAGTGAGGATTAACACCGCACAGCTACCTGCTGGCCACCGTTACACTGGTCCAGGCTGGTTCATACTGGTCAGTGCTGGGGTAGTGCTGGTCTAGCTGGTGGACCAGCATAGTCATGTTGTTCTCAAGCAACATGGTTCCAGCATGCAAAACATACCTTATGCTGGTGACAGGGGCATATCTCCAGTAAGAATTGATTTTCTACAGCATTATCTAGCAGGCAGAATGGATTTGAATGTGCTTTTTGCAAGAGAAACCTCATGATACAAGAAAACCTACAGATGGATTGCGCTCTATGACCAATGGACATGCTGTTCCTGAATGGGTTTTTCCACCAGGATATTTGATCTCTCCAGCCCAAACGCAATCTCACACATTGCATGTCTGTGAATATTAACAAACCACTCGCGGCACTCAAATGCCATCTATTGTGTTGCCAGGTGAGCCGTACAATTTGATGGAACTGTCAGCACTTGAAATATGGGGGTGTGGAGGGGGTGTGTGTGTGTGTGTGTAGGGGTGGCGGGGATAGAAAGCCCTCTTTTCCCATCTACGTTAGGCAAAGTTCAAGAGTACATCTGCTCTGGCCATGATCAATGCTCAAATTAATTTACACTTGTGTATAATGTCACAATTGTATCTCAATTCCTGGTAGTGGGGGCATAAAGCTGATGCATTGGTGTGAGCAGTCCGTGTGGACAGTTGTAGGTTAAGTTGCAGGGGAAATTTCAACGCTGTGGAAGGCTACTCCGGACTCTTTGTGGAGTAATGTATGTAATGTAATCTATCTGGGTTGGTGTGGCCATGCATAAGCCTATATAATACCCTACTTCTCACTATAACTGCAGCGAGCCACTGTCTGCGTAGCACTGCACACAACATTCATCAAATGAAGCCAGTTCCTACTAATCTGCAGCATGCAGCTCTCTCTCTATATCGCCCTCTCTCTCTCTCTCTCTCAGCAGCTGGTTGACCCACATCAACCATCTGTCACTGCTGCAGTGCCTCTAAGCCTCTCACACCGGGCCTCTGGAAAGTGATGGCGTATGCTGGGACAATGATGCAAGCCTGGGGACGGTATGGCACATACTACAGAGGGTCCACTCCCAGCCAGGCCTGGCCCAGAGGACAGAGGCCCAGGTAGGCAGGGCTCCAGTGAGGTTGCTATCAAGAAAGATGCCAATCTGAATCCTCCACCTGACCGCTGCTTCTCTGATAAGATCGTTATAATGGTATTGGCCTACACACACACATACTGTTCTTCTTTGGGTTATGAAACTCCTCTCTATTGTAAGTATTGTTCTCTCCGCCTCTGCTTTTACCTACGTGCTAGAACACAATCGAGGCTTGTGCCTTTAATAAAAAGGTTACATCACGTGCGTGGGGAACAGGAGGTGGCGCTCTCAGCATGCCCGAGCATGAATGTGACGTCGCTCCACCCTTATGTGGTGTTGCCAGCCTTTCCTCCAGGAGACAATGTCTATTAATAATCCCATCCACCGCACTGTTGCTACACGGACTCCATTGGTACTGCCTGTGCCCCTTTGCAGTCCACAAAAAAAAAAAACTCGCACAGTACCTCCTACACAGCCGCCCACGTCTAGCGATAAACAGCCCCGTGGCGCTGCCATGCAAGACTAAATGCCCGCCTCTCCCGTGTGCGCTTCTCCACTCTTTCATAGCGACGGGGTGCAGCAACACCCTTAGCTTCAGCACAGGGTCAGCCTGCCCATATAATAATAATAATGATAATGATGATGATGTTACTCCACCTCTGACAACAATTTAGCCATGAAAGAGCTGGACGTACTGTATTGTTTGCGGCTGTGCTTCATCGAGAGCTAAGAGAGTTTAGCAAGTGAACAGTTAAAGGTGTAGGAAGCCATTCTCAAAAATGCTCGCTAAATTAAAACTCAGTTCAAATAGGGCGCTCCCTCAGAATGTCCACCCCACACATTGTAAACACATTGCGAATGCTAGCATATGACTGATTTTATGCAGTCATCACCACATTGTTTATGTTAGGGAGCCAGGGCTCTGTAGTACCGCCCTGCCGCACAGAACGGTAAGCTAGTGAAATGTGAGAAGAGAGATATTATGGTTGATATACTGTACTACACGTTAGTATGTCAACCAGTTGTTAACTGGCTGACAATAAATGTGGTAGCATAGACAAAAGCAACTCAATATGAACAGCGAATTGGAAATGAGTCATCTCAGGAATGTAAATTGCTCTGGCTTGATGGAGATCAGGAACGATGCACCAGCAGGAGAGAGACGTTGGAACTGGTAGTGACTTGTCACAAAGTTATTGTCACCATGACATTCTTCCTGACGGGTTTGCAGATGAGACTTGGCTCCCCATTAACCTATAGAGCTCCAGGGACCACAGAGACTGATAAATCCAAATCATTGTGATTTAAAGTGTAACTCCACCCCAGCTCTGAGCCAGACTCTACCAATTGCACAACTTTGAGAATAGCTAAAACATTGTCCAGGAGCCGAGCGAGGGGCTGAGAGGTGGTCCCCATTCGCATTAACGTTAACATTTATTATAAACAATCAAAACACATGAATGTTACACCCGAGAATGTACATCACAGCCATGTCATTCCTCTGATTCTGTGCACATGAGTCACAAAGGCATGTCAAAGCCGGTGACACAATCCACTTAGCCTTTCACTGTCTGTATGAATGAGTCCTCACCTCAGTGAGATGACAGCCATGTACGGAATGCTTCAGTTAATCAAGAATTCCAATCTAAAAACACTCATTAGCTGCCAAGAACACAGAGAGGAGGAGGCTATGTAAACAGACAAATAGGAATTATATAATTAAAATGCCCCATATTGCTCAATACAAATACCGAAGTCCATTTGCAGTGTCAGACTTCACAATTCCCTCCATCTTGATACAGCCACGTACTGGGGCAAACGCAATACGCCCGTCGCCATGGTGACAAGTGTAAAGGAGTGTTTGTTTCAGGACAGGGCCCATCTGTCACTGCCCACCATGATCCTGGACTGGACTGGATCAAGCCCATGTCTGCTTGGTCTAATTCTTCTGCACGGACTCCATGCAGCACTGCAATGAGCCATGCTTCACTGAGCAGAGAGCCATGGACACAAGGTCTTAAGTCTGCTGGACCTGCAAGCATGGTGATGTAGCCATAAAGAAAACTGCATGTACCCAGAACAAGCAGGCTTTAACATTTCCGGAGAGATACAGTACTAGCAACACCCGCTTTCAGCCAAAAGCAACATTAAGAGCGGAATAGCTGCCTTTGGTAGAGAGAAATTGCTGTGTCACTGAGCTGAAATTAACTTGTCACTTGAGGCATTGTCCATTTAACAGTATGACGTTAATAACTTCATTGCCACACATCCTTGGACTCTCAGCTCTCATATAAAACGAGAGGTGATTCAATATTTCAGGTGTATCGATGATCATCTTGTTTCATTCTTCCTTCTGCCAGGCAGAGAATAGAATGAATGAATTATGGATATAGCCCATCCACACAACATGCAGGGACATTTGATTTCCATCCAATGACAAGCAGTATCACATGACTTTATATTGGTTACATATATCCTCTCTCAATTGTGAGACAAAATGCTGATACGTGTTTCAAAGGTACATTCCTCAAGTGTGTTGTAGTATTCCCCGGAACCATAAATATCCTTTCCAGCTTACTGTTTATGTCTTCGTCCATGTGACTGTAGAGAGAGGCCGAGAAGACGTGAGCCTTATTAGCTCAGTGATGGAGGTACAGAGGAATGAAAGTGTCTCAGCACTGAGGTATGGGAGGGACATGACATGTTGTAATACCAGTTTCAACCACAAGGGCACATGGAATGTGTGCATTAAAGACATATTGAATTACACTGAAATGATTCATATCTAGGCGGATATTTAGGATATGCATTTGGCTTCAGCATAGGGAAAATAGAGTTCCATGTTCACAGAATTCCACAGTTAACTCTGACACTGGACACTTGGGAGTCAGTCACACGTGGTAACTATTACTGGTATCTAATATGAAAAGTGTAGCCTCACAAGACCATCTTGATCTCTTGAGCGTCAGTTTGACTGCACAGCGTGAATCAGTATGGAGAGCCTAAAGTCCTACGCGAGTGAGTCCGAGCAACAATTGATCTGACCAATCAGCATTGTACTGATAGCTACGGGCGTGGTTTAGGTGTGAAGACAGCGAAAGCCACTTGAAAACAACAACAAAAGACAGACTGCTCATCCAATCAACTGCATTTCAATCAACTGCATATTGTTGGAAAAACCATACCGCTTTGATGGACTTGTGTGTATCAATCCATGTGGCGTGTCAGGTTATGGATAGTGGCGATGGGGAAATGGAGACAAACGACGGTCCTGTGCTAGTGATGAGCACGTGGCACATACCCTTCCCTGTTGTCCTCCTCATCCAGGTTGGAGATGAGCTGGGAGCCTGCCAGGGAGACGTCCAGGGCTGCCAGGGGCAGGTCTCTGTAGGCCAAGCTGGCTAGCTGGCCCGGGGCCACGCATTGGTTGTCGTCCTCCACCTGCTGAGAGATCACCTCTAGCTCTGACACCCTGGTCTGGTGTGGGGCCCTGCAGCGCACACATCACATCGCCACAACAGTCAGAGCCCTGGCTCTTTGCTTGGGGCAGAAGCCTTGACGTGGCAGTGAGATTGCCCTTGTGGTGGAAACTGGCATTGCATTAGAACGCTGTTATGGCTTGTGCTGTGGTGAGTGAGTGGCAGACACTTCTCTCTACTCCCCTATCATAGAACACACATTCGATCTGTTCTCTACTCCTCCCTCTGCAGTCGCGTGTACTTTAATGCACAGTGGTCAAGGGTGGTCAAGAGTGTGTGTTTATGGGGGTGGTATCGTTCAATCAAGGAGAGTACACACAAGGTGACCTTAGGAGACAGTAGAAACCATTTGTCTCGTCTCCAAAGCCTAAGTGGGGGGGGGGGGGTCCGTGACACTTGGAGATCAATCAACAGCTGACACTGAAAAGTACACCTGGAACAGGACTACATTTGCAGCGGACGGCACTGATTACACGACGGGAACAAAATGCACAAGGCATGCCAACTGTCCATCTGTCCACTGCTGAGGTTAAACCCACTAAAGATTAAGATGTTCAAGTATGAGACAGAAAAACAATATGGAATTAAATAAGAAAAGAGATTATTAACAGCAGACTATATTCATTTGCACATATCAATTGGTTAAGAAAGTATGGTTTACTTATGAGAACAAGTACTGCCAACTCTTATTTTCATCTGCATTTTCACTATAAGTGAAATGCTGCCTCAGCATTAAGTGTTGTCTGTGCGTAGAGGGCATCTGTGGCCAGCTGTCTACAACCCTGCCACGCTGTCCCACCTAATAAGCCTGCATACAGACACTTGGCTGCTTCTCAATGCACAGCAATTCACTACCCTGATATCACAAGGGAATGGGATCAATGTGCCAAATCAGTTATATGGGCACAAGCCAGCTTTCCCTGACAGCATGCCTGACTCAGGTACTTGACACAATGGTACATTTGTAACATAAATTCCTTTAGGCAATGTCTGCGCTTCTCAAGGTTCAGGTGGGGGAAATGACTGCATTTGACAAAGCCCTCACGTCAATGGGGAATGAAGGCATGGGATTCATTCTGATAAGGTTTTCTCTTCTGTACAGCCAATGGACTGAATCAAGCCTGCCATATCATAGACATTTGAAATGAATGAATGATGTATGTACAGGCATTTCCATATTTAGAATGTACTCTATCAAGCTATAATCAGTAAGCCTTTTCCATAACATTTTAAAGGATGTTTTGCAGTTTCAAGGAAAAAGAAAGTTTTACATAAATGTATTCAATAACAGTATATTAACACATACTCTAAATGACAAACATAAAGCAACTCAATCTCTAATCAAATTATAAATGTTTCAATCAAGTGTGATCATTTACATTTAAGTATGAACAAAAAGATTGAATTCCAAATATATTATGTGTACATAGATACTGTACAAAGAGTGTTAACCTTTATATATGTTTAATGTTGCAAGCATTAAGTGGAAATACACAGGAATCCATTATTTCCACTGTACAATCAAACAATTTATATAAAGTTATATTAATCCAAAACGCTTATTGTTCAATGTAGCGAAATACTGTATCTGCTCATGGTTAATAGCTGTCTGTTGTGTGTGTTTCTGTAAATGTAAACACAAACAAAGTGTGGCAGACCACACCACTTAACACTAGCCTAGCCTTGACAACACATGTCCAATTTGGATATGTATTTGTTTGGATGTTGAGTTGAAATATGAACTATATTTCTTCAGCATTGCTTAATGAATCCACCGTGAATGATATTAAAGAGGCTTCATTATACAGGGAGCTTGTGTGAAATGGAGGTTGGCCACAGTAAATGTTAGCTGACCTACTGTAAAGCCACTGGCTTCGTCAGGGTGGGCAGTATATTGTCTTTGTGTGCTCAAAGTTATAGCATACACTATTCACATTCAATTATTAATAAGTTATATTATAAGAGAAATATACAAGAGATAATTATTTGAAGTGGAGCGTATCTCTGAACTTCTAGATTTCCTATGACCTACATCCGACCAGACAGATGAATGGATGGAGCATGCCATCACAGAGAACAAGAGTGAAAATAGACGACTTTCTCTGTGAGCTTTTCCCATTGGTCGTTGCACCAGGGAGCCATGAAGCCACCCACAGCACTTATTTATGCCTTTGTACCAATGCAGCCAGGCAAGTCCTCTCTTATCCCATAATAGAACTTCCCAGCAAATACACTGGCAATTAACCGACAAAGGTATTAATCTGCCACCAGATCAGAGGCCCAGATAAGAGAGCTGTGTTGAGGAAGTGTTCCGTGCCCCCCTCCCCCAACATCCCACCCAGCCTCCCCCCTGCAGAATCACATGGACAATATTATATATTAGAATATATTAATAAGAGAAGATGACATGTGAATGCTAACGGAACGCTGGCTGACTCTGTAAAATGGTCAAACACACGCCCAGCAAGGACAAAACCACTGGATTCCCTGCTGCTAAAGAAGGGCTTTAGTGGTTGTGGAATAGCAATAATAACGTGTCATTCTCTTAATAAACATGGCAGGCTGTACGACTATATGCCAGTCTTTTGGCTTCCACTATCGGATATAATAGGAGACACAGCTGGCTGACATACTTACTGGGGGCTGGTCATGTTGTGGCCTTGATGCTATGAAGAGATGTTCCACGCTCAATCACCCCCAATGTATATTGCTATTTCCCCACAGGAGAGAAGTGGCACCCACCAGACCTACAGAGAGGAGTCAAAAGAATGATGTGACTACTACTGAAAAAGCATTGTCACATCATTTTTGTACATCATAAAAACAACACCTGCCAGCTTCACAGCATGACCTTAGTCATGTCATGCGCAACTTCTATACTTATGGATTGTGATATTTTTTTTTCCGTCTATGATATAGACTCTGTAAATGGGGAATGAACAACATCACATGCCTTGCATAGCAAGTACATTGGGATGCTCGCTCTTTGTTCCATAGCATAGAGAGGCATTGATATCTAGTTTCATTCAGCAAAAGCCCTCCAGCTTCTTCACATAAACAGACATGACATGCAATGAGCAAAATCACATAAACTAAAAATACGATATGGAAATGTGGATGAAGCACAATGATATCATATTGGTCATTCACAACAGCATTACTTGGATAATTCAGGCTTGCGTCAGACAAAGAAACTGGGTATACCTACACAGAGTGAGTAGTCAGCATTAACACCATAATAGACCATACTGTAGTGTAGAGTAATGTTGTACTGTACAGCACAGCATATTAAATGCCACTCAAGACAAATCAATCCAGGTCAGTCAAGGGCTGGGACTGATAAGGTATCACTGCAGTGGGTAAAACATCCAATTATGCACACGTTCAACAAAATACAACATTAAAAACAGCAGGTCAGGCAGAATTGAGTGCAACTTAAAAAAATATTTATTTTTTATTTGACAGCACATTTCCAAGAGATGTCCATCCAAAAGTTGTAAATGGCTTTTTTATGGTTTAAAACATTGCAGGTCACTAAGGCCTACCATAAATTACTTAAAATTAACATAGAACTACATGCTGTAGTTCCTTATAAAAGTCCAATATTTACTTTGTCAGATGACACAGGAAGAAAAGCAGTAAACAGCATTTTCACTCTGTATTGGGGAAAACAGATGGAATCTACAGTAGTCTACATCTAGGTCTAAAGAGTATCCTAATTTAACCTAAACAACATATTTTATTTTTATATTTTTTTGACAGCCAGACTTTCACTATCCAGCAAGTAAGGTTCAACCTTACTAGATACAAATATAGGTTTGACCGTGCACATTTGTGGAAAATGTAAATAAAAGCAACCCAATGACAACAATTCCGAGTAGCACACGTACCTTTTTCCATCTACATCGTGGATAGTATGGTCGTGACTCCGTTGCCCTCGCAGCGGTGATGGAAAATGCCGAGGATGATGAGAAGCATGTAGAGCTCGGATCTTTCTGTGTAGGTTGCGAATTTCCTTAAATTTGTTATTACCAATCATCCGTATTTCCTCTGTGCGCGTAAAAAAGCATCCACTCCAAATTGAAAGGACCATCCTTCATCGAAATGATCAATCATTGAATTAGGAAGATAACGACGTCTTTGAAAGGATTGATGGAATACGTCTTGAATTGCGTCTGCTCATGGGGCTTCCCCCACAAATCCCACCAGGGACTCCATGAGTGGCAAATAATAATAGGCTCACGGCCGGGAGCTGTCCAGGTGCTGAACATTGGATTTCAGTAGCCTACCCACACAGATGTGTGGGAGCGGACCTCGCAGTAACGACAATCTCTAAGAACAACATTCTCGATAGGCCTGCGTCTGTTTTAAGACACAGGAGCCCGGCCGCAGTCCTCCTTTATTCTTGTCATAGACTACTAGACGTCGACGTAGAAAACACTCGCTTCACTTCTTAAGCTCCAGCTCCTCGCGATAACTGACGGCAGATTCACTTGGGGAAAGAGAATATCAAACGCGCTTGTTGAACTATTAAAAATCAGATTAAATATATGCATGTAAGAGACCATATATTTAAGAGACTATACAGACGTTCAACTGAAGCAGTATAGGCTAAATAACGAAATTGAAATACCAATCAGCTGATTATTGACATGCTCATTGCTCACTAGCCTTATGATACAATTGAGATTTTCTCAAAAGTGCACTTTTGTAATTATCTTAATTTGCCAAAAATTACAGATGTTACTTTTGCTTTAGCCAAGCACTTGATGAGTGAACTAACAGTAGGCAACTAAAAGGCCTACATTATAGCCTATTGTTATCTGGAAGAAGTGATGAGAGGTCATGAGATTGCAGGTGAAGTTCCCATGATCAGTTGCATTCATGGCATCATTCCATTCATGCTTTTAGTTCCAAATAGATTTTCTGCATACCATTCATCTCAAACAGAACCAGTTTCTCACAAAGCAGGTGACTGTATTTCAGTTGTTTCAAAGAACAGCCGACATCTTCTGTTGGTCTTTCTCAGGGGTCAACATTGTCACCTATAGGCCTACAGTATTGTACTAGCCATTTTATAATCTCTATATAGAATTACAACACATCCTATAGTATGTCACACTGCAGGTTTATATGACACTTTAGAAAATAATGAAATTACTTACAATCACCAAGTACAATCATTGCCATGTCAATTACAATGTAGTCAAACTGCAATCACAACATTTTTTAAGTCAAAAGAATCCGCCCACATTACACCGCCTATAACAAAAAGCAATTGTGAGTTATTTTAATACTTCACTATGACTCACCTCGTGAACGTGGACTAACCTACTGGAAGCCGGGATTTCGTGAGTTGGTAAGGACAGATAATTTCAGGTTTATTTTTGGCACATTGACGGGATCTTCTTCTAACGACACAGGTTTACAAAGAGTTCCAGCAATAACCACAAATGGATCCAAAATATGTAGGTTTTTTATTGTTGATTGGCATTTTACTGTAATATTATACTGTGATCATAATCTATTCTTTTCCACTTTGTGTTCTTTATGCTTGGCTATCCATAATCTACACAGGAGGAGAGATACGCACATCTAATGATGGCAGGTACTTAAAATAAAAAACAAGAATTATTTGATATATAACATGGATTTACAATAGAGGTGCATAAGGCCCTGTTCAACTTTGTCAGACAACATGCGATATACAGTAGGGACAATTGTAAATGCTATCTACATATTTGTAATTTGAAGAAATCACCTGCCAGATCATGGAGCATTGAGTTATTATAGGAATTGAAAACACAGTGATTAAAATACAGCTTTCATTTGGACATGTTTCTGATTAGAGCACGGAGACCCTTGTGCCGAGTCAGACGCCACGTATTGCATGAATGGTGGAACATGCTATAAAATACCGTCTATGAATACACTCTCCTGTGTGTAAGTCTGTTCTATACATGCGTTTGCAATAAGTGGGACAATTAAACCTCCTGCACCAGAGGCTGTGTCTGTAAAACATCTTATGGAGATGCTGCAGTATCTCACGCATCTGGAAGGACAATAACCACTTTCTGTATGACGGTTCTATAAAATATAAAAAAAAGATATATATAAATATAAAACCATCATACAGAAAGTGTATGGCCTTCCATTGTATTGATTTCATCTGTACATTTGTATCTGTACAACAGCTGAATAAGTAAAAGACCAGTCATCGTATTTAAAACATTAATTTAAAATTATGACATTAGCATGTCATCTTCAAAGGTCTAAAATACAGGAGGAAATAAAAGACGACAATACTTTAGGTTGTACTTTAATTAGAATTATATTACAACCAGCAGCCTGAGGTCTAATCATCTTACTTATCTAAAACGCCTGTGTCTACAGTCTATGAATATAAATATTAGTATCTGACTTGTAAGAGTAAGTGCTTGTGGAAATGTACTTTAACATATAAACATGTTTTGTGAGTTATTTTGTTAACAACTGTCCTTTGTATGTTACTTTAGATGCAATGACAACTACAAAGGCAGCAGATGTGAACAGTTTCAACTCTTTAGCACTTCCAACAATGGAGATCAGGCAGGGCTAATAGCAGGTGTGATCATTGTTGCCCTTCTCATTTTAGTGGTCCTGATGGTTATTATCATCTATACATGCAAGTAAGTAACTGATCAGGCTAGACACGATTATACTCTTGATATTATATGATTGCAACTGACCAGAAAAACACATGGTTTCTGTCTTCACAGAACACTGCAAACCAGAAAAAAAAACAAGGTGAACAGCCAGAAACAGTATTCGAAAGTAGAAATATGACTGTTTATGCTAAATGAGATCACAGTGTATTAGTGTCTTTGTGGGATTTGATGCTGCTCGGTTTGTGGCTATGAAAGAGAAAAAAGAGGAAATCTAGTGTTATGTCACTGACTACTGAGTTCTGCCTGTGACATGTCTATATATATACATTCATATTTTGGCATGAAATGTCAGAAGCTGATTGCATCTACTATTGCTGCATTTTGAGCTGTTATTCACATTTCAATGAATGTGCCTTGCCAGCAGAATATTTACAAAGCACAGTTGTAAACTGAATATTTAATTTAGTTTGCTCATAAATAACTCTACTATGATATGGATAGAAATATTTGGACACCAGAACAAATGTACATATACAAAAAAGGGGTAAATATGATACATTTTGTAAATATTTGCAATAAACTCCACTTTAATAACTTGAGTAAATATTATTGAAAATCCACACACATTTATGCAAAAATAAAATGTTATTTTGTGTTACCTGTCCATTATTATATATAGTAGCACAGGAAATCCTAGCCAACAGATGAGACACTACTGATAGTGTTACCATTAAATATGCTTACATTTACTAAATGCAGGCAGGGAATTAAAGCATATTGGAACACATTGCCACCAATTCACTGAAGATATTTTCCATCTCCAAAGAATTTGTGAATTTATTCAAATCCATTAAAATACAATTCATATCACTATATAATATTCTGTTTAGGCTACATTTAAAGCTAAGAAGTTTAACTATGCTATGTCTTGAGGTTATTTGCGTGGGAATCTTTTGGAAACTGCGGCACATAAAAGTTTGATGTGGGAATGACATTTTAAAATACATGTTGCTACCCCCTAGTGGACATGCTGCATAAGAACTCCAAAGCCAAATAATATTGTGTCTTTATTCCTACTTCCAATAAGGTTTCACATATTTAAAAGCTTTATTAAAGTTACATGTGAAAACATCTATATATTAAGTAGAATAAAAACCATGTACATGTCTCTGTAGTATAAACAACATACTTTCATGCGTTTCTGGCATTGTCAAACTCCAAGGCGATTTTCAGTGCAGTGTTATTGAGTCCCACAGACTGCATGTTAGTGATGATGGTGACAACAACTCCATGTGGGGAGGCTGGGGTATGCCCATGTCTGTAAACAACCTCCTCACTGGGTAGGACCAAGAGGACGCTACTCGCCCCCACAGCGCCCCCTGTGTGTGAAACATAGTGCCTGCGACGCTTACATTGGCCATACCTCTGCATTTTCTCCACCACCAGCCAGGCTTGTGCATACAGTCCATCCTTATCCCAACTGGCCTCCGTCTTGTCCACTGGGGCCCACAGATCCAGGGCAGTTTGCGGCTTAAGGAAACCCGGTAGCAAGCCGTCAGTGTCCTTCACATGGGCCACCTGATAGCTGTAGAGCAAGGCATTGCCAAACAGCAGAAGATCACCTGCAGTGGAAAGAAAGCCCCCTCCGGCCCACTTGTACGAGTTGTCCACATATGGGCAGTTGACAACGCGTCCTTTCTTGTTGAGATGGTAGAATCTGCAGAAAAGAACTGGGATGAACTCACCAAGCACATTTCCTTCATCATGTGAAGTGTATGAAGACAGAAAGTCAGTTGACGTTTTACACTGTGCTGTGTGGATGTAAAGGCTGCTTGGCACATTTTTTACCTTGAGCGGTGGTAAATGATCGGATCGTTATCATCCGGCACGGTGTTATGCATTCCCAGTTCACGGAACATGGTAGTCATGTGGCCCAGGAAGGGTTGACCAGCGGCCCGCTCCACAACAGCACTGAGGAGAGTAAAGGCATGGGTAGAGTACAGGAAGGTGGTGCCTGCACTCCAACACAAAGCAAACCATTACTTAGCAATGAATAATCAACATTTGGATTTAGAAGGCAAACGCATGCACCATGCCCCACCCGGCTTGAAGATTAGAGGGTCGTCTTTGAACAGGTCCAAGGCCTGGACGACACTGTCAAACTTGTCTTTCAGATAGTACTCCTCTTGCTCAAACTCTTTTTTCCTCTGAGTCTTCTGCTTAGCATCTTTGTCTTTGGCGTGCTTCTCCTCGTTTCTAGCTGGCTTCTCGTTGTTTGCTGTGGGTCTCAAAGGATGCCTGGATTTGTCCCTGTCCTCTCTCACTTTCTGAGCGTCTTTCTCGTAGTGCCGTATGCCACTGAGGTGAGAGAGAATCATGCGTGGGGTAACTGTGACCTGGGAGAGGAACAAAACACATTGCAAGTTAAGTCAAACTTTGTCACATTATAACATGAGGCCATCACATCTGATAAAGCAACTTACATCTTCTTCATCAAATTGTTTTTGGGGGAACTCGGGCACATATTTCTGCACCGGGGCATCCAAGTCCAACTTGCCCTTCTCAAACAGGCGAGCAGCCGCTGTGGCCGTGAGGGGCTTACTGATGCTGGCAATTCGCATCACCGTTTCTGGCCTACATGGCACCCGGTTTTCCAAATCAGCATAACCCAGCCCTGCACATCATTTCAAAATACATGATATAATCAAAGTCTAAATAGGACTAAATAAGATAAGAAAACTGAGACACAAACCTTCACACCACACTTGGGTGCCATCCACAGACACCCCAATCACCATTCCAGGGGCCCCAACCTCATCCTAGGTGTCAACAAGACATCAGTGGAATACGGAGAAGATGATATGCTGTGCGATATAGACTACATTGCATTATAAAGTGTATATACCTTTACCTTTATCCTTTGGACAAGGTCTCTGCTAACTTGAATTGCATCATCATATCGCTCAGTGTCGTGTGCTATATGTACACAGTAATTATTCGCTGTGTCAGTATGGTATTTAAATCCAAATGCCAATGCTATCCCTGCCACAAATCCATAAATCCATAAAGTGATATTAGACTTCTTAGCATTTGCTCGTTTGACGAACTGTCTTTGTTGCTGGAACAATACTGTCTGAAATCGGTTGTTGCCTTGTGCTAGACTTCGCCGGGTCAACAAAGAATTACGTAAAATCAGACAGTAGTTACAATTCTTGCAAATGCTGTTTGACAACAATAAACGCGACATTGTACAAACCGCTATACACTTTTTGTTTACGGTGTCTGATGTTGAGCGTTTCTGAGTTTCTGCTTGCTTCCTGTCCTTGTTCCAGACTAAACCAATCAAATTACGACAACATCGATCGCAAACCAGATAAACACGGACGGTCTGGACATAGAACTATATATATAGTATATCGACAGAGTGAATGCAAAGCACATGTCAGCTATTGGCCATATAAATATTTGTACAATACATGCTGCATGACGTGCATGACGTGCTGAATTTGCATATCTTCTTCTGCTTTTTTTGTTTTTAAGCGACTAGACTTTGCATCTTTTTGCAGACGTTTCCCGCTCTACTTTTCACAGTAGTACCAAAAAATGTCATGCCTACTTCTCAGATCCACAGCATTATTATCTCCCTGATGAGACATAATATAAAATTGGCCCAGATTGCAGTGGAATTTAATGCAATCTGAAAAACCAGTGTATTTATTTCATATGTTTTTTACGTCTTTACCATCCTTTAGAGTTGGGGCTTGGGATCTTGGGCTCCTTCTCCAGTGCTTCTGTTTTAGTCGTAGCATGGGGACTGGGGGATGTTGGGTGTTGGTTTGGGCAGTGATGTGTTCCGGATCACCGGCCATGTGGTTCTGGGA
>JAODTR010039899.1:0-19976 GCA_025399935.1 Amblyopsis rosae | reverse complement strand
GTGTGTGTGTGTGTGTGTGTGTGTGTGTGTGTGTGTGTGAGAGAGAGAGAGAGAGAGAGAGAGAGAGAGAGAGGGAGGTAGGATGCTGTTGAAGTACCATAAGGTAGAGAATGTGCTGAATTATCACCCCCATCTTCAGTCAGTCGTGTTGTTATTCACAAAAACTGTGTGTTTGAGTTATATTTAAAATGTCACATCATACATGGCTGCATAACTCAATGAAATGCACTTTACATTTGTGTTAGATCCTGTAGCTATCTTCCTGGCAGTGACCTTGATATCATCACTTCATCATGCTAAATGATCTTCTTTCGCACATGAATATAGCTCCTCTAACAACTAGCGAAAACCTCTGAATCTACTGTTTCAGGTCTGTTTTGTGACTTAAACATCAGCGTTTTGTCTGGTGGTGATTCAGGTCTGAGCTTTAGTTTAAGGTTCTCCATTGAGAAAAGGATGGACAGCCATCACATGATCTCTGATGGAACAGCAGGATGTGTAGTCAAGTGTGGGTGGATGAGAGGACCTCACCCGTGGCCTGGGATGGGCCTGATGAAAAGTTTTAATAAAGAGCACATCAAAGCACTATTTGTGTGTGTGTGTGTGTGTGTGTGTGTGTGTGTGTGTGCGTGTGTGTGTGTGCTGTATATTTGCAAAGAGGATGACATTTTATCCCACTGCCAAGATAGAGACCCCCATTCAATTATTAGACACATGACTTACTTCCTCTAACAACAACTTTCTTTCTTTCTTCTTTCCATCTTTCTTTCCATCTTCTGTTAATAATTTTCTTTGTCCATTAATGTACCAGCTAGATGTCTGCATGATAGATACGGTATGCCTCCGCACATTTGTTTGTAGTGGCAAGACATTTACACGGATATAACAACTAACAAGAATCCATATGCTATACAAATAAAGTATTAAGCCATGGTTGAGCCAACATTCTATCTAAATGCATGCACAGTCTTTATCAAAGTACATACAACACACACATGCATTATGTAGGTTATTCCATGTTTCATGAACTAAGGTTTGTGTATGAAAACACCTTGTGGTTCCACCCCCATTTCCAAGGCTTTAAGCCATCAAACTTCTTTTGGCAGTTCTTTAATCATTCTGGTCATTTACAACTCATGTCTTTATCTGCTTTGAGGATGTTTGCTATAAAGGAGACATGTGAAACATTATAGCAGTGTAATCGCTCACAGACAGACCCATACACTGGCACACTAACATGGGATTGGCTGTGTCGAGACTTGCCTGAGCCACAGCCCTCTAATGTGTGTGCAGCGGCAGGAACGGCTAGGAAAATTCACCTGAGGGTGCGGTACTCAGAGCACAGGGCGTGTCTTTATGACATACTAAAAAGACATGGCTGTAGGGCAGTTATACACACACACACACACACACACACCCATAACCACCGCTCTACCTGTGTTCTATCTAACCCACTGCTTGTAGCAGCCTCAACATATTGATACATTTCTCTGACGCACGCCATTAAGACAACTGCATCCAATCGATGTTGTTTGAATCACGCAGGAGAATGATTCATGTACTCAAATCCAACCTTAAAAGGAATACAGTGTATTCCTCCACCAAAGGCTGTGTTGCTACTTTATCAGAGGTGGGGTGGGGGAAGGGTCGCAGCATTGTCACGTTTTTACCATTATACTCTGCATTCCAGTAGCATTCTGAAGACACACCCAGTTTATTCACATCAGTTTAGTCACATCAATAACTCTTTTTTGACACTGCCAGCAAAAACTGTCAGTTACGAACCGCAGATCACATGAGTTAAAGACACGTTAATGCAAAACGTATTTGCCTCCAAAGTTGCTCTCAAATCCATAAACACCAAGAACAAAATGTCCTCTAAAGTGACAATAACCTTGTTCCCTGTATATGATTATTATGGGAGAAAGGGTTTTCATATGGGTGAAAGCTGTATAAAAAGCTAAACCCAATGTAATGACCAAAAAGCCAATAGATGCATTGGCTGGGCTTTCTGAAGCATTTACCTTTACTTTGTTGTTAAATTATAAATAAATCCACTTCCACCAGTGTCCTTCACTTTTAATAATGCATGTATTAGTTTACAAGGTTGCATATATTGTCGTTTGGGTTCTATACCTAGAGCATCATCTACAACATGCTTACAGGTCGTGACGTATGGATGCAAACATGATACAGTCCAAACCTGTGCCTCCACAGTCATGCAACACCTCCCCAATTCATGCTTATGCCACCACATAACGGTAAATTCAGTGTCAAATGTAATTGCATTAACGCACAAATAAAAATATACAGGATAAACCAACAAAAACAACAATGGTTCCTACTCTATCTTAGAGCATGCCACATTCATCATCCTGTAGGCTACAATAGCCTATAGATTGTTAGCAAACAAGTGACATTGTGAGGACAAGTGTCTAATTTGCATTTCCCACCGGTTCTTTGTAATTCATAGCATTGATCCTCCTATAGTTTCAAGTCAAACATGTCAGTGAACGCATGCTTGCGCGCGCACACACACACACACACACACACACACACACACGCATGTACGCACGCACACGCACACACGCACACACACACAAAGGATAAGCAGGCTGTAACAGATCCTCTCCCTGCGCTGATGAGAGTATTGATTACAGTCAGAATAAAATCATTGATGTATCTTCTTGTCCAGCCGCTTTTTAAATGCAGAGGGACCATCACACCCCTCCCCCTACACACTGCAGCTCCTGTATGCGTCCCAGTCATGCCCTGAGGATGTCATATGACACCTATCCTGATGATGGGAGCTCAGGTGTGTTATAAAATACATGTCAGTTAACCAGTGAAAGAGTTTATCAACATGCAGAACTGTACACAGTTGCTAATAGAATTAACAAGTGGGACCACACTGATTCAACATTCATTTGCAAACTAGGAGAACGCAGTGCATAATAGTTCAAACATACATTATTAAACTAGGTAGAGGTAAAATAGGTTGGTTTTTGGATACTCACAGGTTTATGTTGTCGGTAAAGGCCCATACCAGGAACCAAGTAATGTCTAATGCAATGCTAGTAATAGATGCATGCAGAGCCAATACAAATATTTTCCCTCAATAAGTAGAATCCTCCTTAGGGCCCACACATCAGCTTTTGACATCCTTGCACATTTATCAGTAAACCAGCAGTTACTGTTGCTTTGTTACTGGTAAAAATGAATAGCAAAGATATTGTTCATCAACCTTGTGGCAGGCAAATGATGGCACTGCAAATAATAACAGCCTGTAAAATAACAAAATGGTTTGGAGTTTTTTTTTACCAACTCCCAACACAAAAAAGCACTTAAAGAAGAGCAAGGGGAAAATGTGTTGTGTAGTCAGTAGCCTTTTTGCAGGTGTCAGGATAATAAACATACAATGCAACACCTTACAATGGAAATCTTTAGAGTTGTTATTTGCTTAATTTACTGTATCCTATTGCAAATTTTATCAAACACTTTGCATTTATTGCTTTCAATGAAAGCAATTCAGATTTGGCAGAATTATTGTTATGTAGGCAAAAATGTTTTTCCAAGTGTGTGTTTGTCTGCACAAACGTCAGGGCAGACTTATGACTTCATTGCTTCTATAATGTTCAATATTGAGGAGGTTGGGCTGATAATGTCTTACTCTGGAGACAGAACACTGATCTTCAACACATTCCTTTCAAGCTTATCAGATTGTGCTCCAATCACTCAATGGCACACACACACACAAATACACAGATTGTAGGATGTCCCTCTGAGTTGTTTAACCGGTTTTATTCTGGTTCCATGTTTCTCAAAGAGTGGGGATTGTGCAAGCCTGTGTGTGTGTGTGTGTGTGTGTGTGTGTGTGTGTGTGTGTGTCTCATTGAAGAAAAAAGTCAAGACTGAGCAGACTGGCATACATAGATCACAGTCTATTTATTGCTGCCTGAAGGCACAGATACCACCTAGACATACAGTACAGGCATTCCCACACTCACACACACAACTACAGAATCCCCTTGCATTAGACAGCCTGCTTACATCTTTAAAAACTATTAAGACAATTTTATTTTTGTTTTGATAATATGCGTGAATTTGTAAGACATCCATAAGTGGTGTAAACCTTAGACTTAGAAGAAATAGTTTGTCCTATCATCACTTTATACCTTTAGTAAAAGGAATTATGTCAGGTGTAAAGTATGTGATTCATATATATCCATAATATCCATTGAAATTGGTGATGTTTTATGTTATTGTATCCAAAGATCAAAGGATGAAAATTAATACTAATTATTTCTTCCATTTACATTAGCAAGTTCTAGTCAATTAACTACTACATTTTCACATTAATTAGAATTTAAATGTCATGTCCTGAATGATATCCTAACATTACAGATACATGCATTCTTAGATGTTGTATTGTTTATTGAAATGATATAATTATAACAGTAAAAATGACAGCGATGGATATTCTTTCACCTGGGATTCGATCATCCTACCACTAGTTCTGCCTGTCCCTTACAGCTTTTATCAGTTGTCAATATCAGTAACTTTTTAGAATATCTTTGAGAGAAGAAGATATAGTTGAACAATAGATCTCTGAAAAAGAGTTATGTAGCAGTTTTCATAAGAAGGAACAAACAACTGGCATGGTAAAGATAAAAAGAAGTGTGGTCAAAGAATCGCTTATAATATTATTGTATTATACTGCTTTTGTTCTGAGAAATATACTGTACCATGATGAATGCACAGTACTTATTTATCACTTTATACATAGTATTAAGTAGTAAGTAATAAAACATTAAGAACTCTCTTTCAGAACACTGTGTACCTTTTTAGTTTGTCATTAAGAAAATGAGTTATAAAGGAAACATAGTTATGCTCATTGACAGGGAGGCCCATCCTGTTGCTGCCTGCCTAGGTAATGTGACGATAATGATGAAAATGGCTGATTCTTGAGCCTTGTTTCAAAGCGATACCCTTCATGTTCTTCTGACTAAGCTCTCCAGGGTGGGGTGCTTATTCAGCACTATGCATACAATCTGTGAATGTTTGATAGATTTGTCTTCACAGGTCAGGGAATGTGAGGTGAACTTGGCCATGGCACTTTTCCACAGGTTACCTTGGAAACCAAGAATTCCTGTGGTTGTTGTTACTACAGTCCCAGGTGAGTGTGACATACAGTATCGCAGGTAGAATTACACAACACACACACACGGACCTGTTAACAAACTGAAAATGTATGGCTAGTTGAGAGGCATACAGACACAAACATATAGGAATATAGGAACACAGTTATGGAACATATAGGTACAGTAGCAGATTGGCTACATACAATGCATACAATATTTTAACACATGCACAAATGTACATGCTGCCCCAAAATGTTGTGTCTGTACTGTAGACAGCTTACATGAACATGATAATCTTTCAACAATAGTGTGTGTGTCTGTGTGTCACACCTGTGGGTCACACTCACACTGTTAAACTTCTAAAATAATATGAAATACATTTACAAGCATCTATTTCATAGGGCAAAAAGTGAATATAGAGGAAATAAGGTTTACTGATGATTGATGGGTGTGTACAGGACATTTGAGGTCTGTTTTCACACGTTTCAACACGCAACGAGATAGGACAGAGATTCTCCTATGATCCAACACCTTGGCATGCCACTCCCAGCACCGCCCACATTCCCCTCATAAAACCTGACCCCGTACCTCCACAGTGCTCTCACCTTTCTTTACCTCACTTTCTCCCAGACGTGTCCCAACTCCTCCCTAGTCCTGCCTTCTGTCCCCTCCCATCACCACCACCACCACTCCCAATAGCAGGTTCTCAGCTGGATGGAGAACATTTAACACTTAAATGACTCCAAGCTCATAGCTGCTCGCTCACACACACACACACACACGTGTGCACACACAATTATTCCCCATTTAATAATGATTTTAAATAAAGGCTATGGTTAGATTAGATTAAATTGTTCAGAAGTTAGAGAAATGATGCTGTAACATGTTTGTCAAGTGAACGGAGCAGTATAGATACAGCGAACAGATTAAAGTATGTGTCGTGAATCATTTCCTGTCTGGAGTGATTAGGGAGGACTCACCTTTGTTTCTCAACTTCCTGCACCATCCCTCTGCTGACATTGCCACAGGAACAAACAAGAGTATGCACACACACACACACATTCATCTTACAACAAAGAATGTCAGAGATATTTTTTTTTTAAAGAATGGTACCGTGGTATGTATGGAAATGGAAATTCCACCTGTAGACAGTGGAATTGGGACACGAATACTGCTTGTTGCAGGTGCCTTGAATAAAAACACATACTGCATTTTCTGGCACACTTTTGTCTAAAGGTTGTTCAAACTTGTCACCTGACTAATATTCTGAGAATGACTTTAGCTGTAAACAATGAATTACATTGAGTGGAATAAATGTAAAAACACAAGCCACATTGTCTGGTTGATGAAGTTAGTGTTCTGGTTTTTCCCGGTTTTTTCTTTTTTCTTTTCCATTTTTCATTGCTAATGAATTCTCAGGGTTTGATTTACTGTTGTAGCACCCATTGTAAAACCTTGCCTAATATCAATGCTACAGCTTGATTCTTAAATAATTTTTAATTTGTATAATGGTTTTAAGGTTGATGTTTGTTTATTATTGGCTGAACACAGGTGCATGGACCAATATGATCCTAAGAATATGAACTGCTTCAACAAACTACACTAGCTGTTACTTCATAGTTAAGCAAACCCACACAGCTGGTCACAGCATAGTGGATGCCTTGTGCTTCAGCAACACTGCCACCAAGTGGTTTATATTGTGATAACCAGTTATACCTAAAGGTGACCTATGCAATACTCATAGATAATACAAATAGGCTACTATTACTGGAAGTGATGCTCTAAGTATTGTGCTAGTGAGCTTGTTGAGGCTAGCCTTGTGGCACAAGGGTGAAGGCTAACACAATAACATAGTTCTTATTAACAGTTAATATTTCCCTCATTTGTCTGATGCTTTCCAATAATCGCTTCATTCTTGAATTCAACTGAAACATTTTCATAGAAATTTTTAATTTAGACCACCTGAGCTTTTATAATGCTCACCAAGTAAACAACTACAAGCTCCAAAGACATGATTACAATCAGCTTTACTTGGTAATTGGCTCTTTACAATACATACTGTACATAAAACCACAGCGTATCTCCTGCTACTGAAGTTATTTTAACACTTTTTAACACCTTTATGAGCACATGCATGTCACTTAACTACTCTTTGATGTAAACTGAATGGTGTCAGAGCAGTGCTTCTTAATACTGTGGCTCGGATTGACTGAAGCCGTGACCAGCAAAACCGCTGGTATAGTGTGGTGGCCAGCAGGTGGACACACATCGCAGTCACAGGCTGCTTTCCTCTGGCAGCTTGGTGAGAACGTCTACCCCGTCTGATGTGATGAGCACCGTGTGTTCGAACTGGGCTGACCTGAACATGCACACGTCACAAGGAGAAAACGTGCTTAAACTGACGGCTGAATTTCAACCAAGGCTGACGTTTTGTCTTGGCCAGTACTTATAGTTAAAGCATAGGACTTTGAACACAGCATCTTGTGCGTACCTTCGGCCATCTGCAGACACTGCCGTCCACTTGTCCCTCAGGATTCTGAACTCGGGAGACCCTTCCATTAGTATGGGTTCTGCGCATACAAAACCCCACACTCACAACATAGCCGATACCCAAAAAACACAGCAGAAGGTATGCAAACTCTTACCTATTGTGAAGGCCATCCCTTCATCCATTGTCATGTCATTGTCGTTAGCTGGAAACAAAAACGTTTTGCAGATTTAAAAAAGAGCATTAACTGAGCTCTTTATAAACTGCCCCAGATTACCACACATCTCTATTTTACCATGGTGCCAGATCTCAGGATAGCCATGAAAGTAGGAGCCTATTCCATGACCGATGAAGTAAGGACACACTTGGAAACCATTAGCATGGGCTATCTCACTGGAGGCAATAGGAACAATGTTAGACAAGGCACAGGCGGTGGTGATGTGAACTAAAGATATTGACGCTCTGTGTGTGCGTACCTAATAGTGTTTCCTATAACACAGAGCGGTGCTCCAGGTTTGCAAGCAGCGATCGCGTCATCTCGACATTGCCTGGCTATTTCCACAAGTCTCTGCCCAATCTTATCCACCTGGCCAACCAAGAATGTTTCTGAGGTGTCACCATGGTAACCCTCAAAATAAACCTAGTGAAATTAGTTACATGTTAGATAGTGCAGTATTTCTTCCAATAGAGTGCATTTTTCATCAAAATAGTAAACCTGTCTGCAGGGATTTTAACTCACAGTCACATCAATGTTGATGATATCTCCATCCTGAAGTTGTCGACTGCAAGACATGTTGATGGGATTCCAATGTATTCAATAATTTCTAATTCTGCATGTGACAGTATTACAGCGTAAAGCATATTTGCATGCAAAAGCCACAGCATATCTTTTCAGCGTGCTTCCATCTTAACTACAACCCTAAATGTGGAATTTTCACCTGATTCCCAAATAAAATATTTAACCAAAAGTTCAAGCATGCTGAGACAATATATTCTCACCTTCAGAACAAAGGGATATGTGAAGCATAATCATTTCATGTGTGTATATTGTGTCTATTTACCTGTCAGGTATGCCATGACAGACCACGTTGTTGACAGATGTACAGACTGACTTGGGGAAACCCCCATATCTGAGGGGGGAGGGGTAAGCTTTGTGTTTGATTGTCTCCTGGTGCACAATAAAGTCTATCTCATCTGTTGTCATGCCAACCTGAGAAGAAAGGCTCACTGTTATTTGCTGTCATATCGCTCTTAATTCTGGGAGACTGTGACTACAGATGGAATTATATTTAAAATAAATCTGGAAACAAGCATCTTTCCTCTGTTTTAAGGTGAATGTGTTTTGCACGTGGTCCCTTACACAAAATACTGAGAGAAAAACAATTGTGCCTACCGTCAAACTGCATCCAGCTAGTAGAAGAACATGTCTGGCTAGCTGGCATGCTCTAGCCAGGCCTTCCACTTGCTCTAGGTCTTTAATCTCAATGTAGTCTGGCCATTCTGGGACGACTTCAGTGCCAATGTAGTCAGGCCGGACTATGTGCTACAGACACAAAACATATGCAATGGTCTTATTAAACAGGTAGGGGGAAAATCAACATCAGGCTAGGCTATAATCGATTATGGTCTGTCACTGCATTGATGCAGAAATATCTACTTTCTCATTGATGCATGTTGAAACTGTTCATTTCAACACTTCTAATGCATTGTACTGTATACAAAAGGTGTTGCAGTGCGCTTGTGTGAGTGTACGTGGGGAGTTTGTGCTCGCACCTTTGGCACAGAATAAGCAGGTCTGACATCCGCTGGCCGAACTACACTGTGTAAAGGAGAACTCTTCCACCTTTTCCAGAAGGACCGTCTGTGTTGCTGCCACTGGGCGGCTGAAGGAGCACCGCAACTCTCTAAAACAGAAAGCCTCTGAAGGAATCGCTTCAGTCCTGGAGATAATAGAAAAGGGGAGATTCACAACATGAGACAGCTCTATGTAAATAACCTATTCGTGTCAATGTCATTGCAATAAATATGTTATTAAAACATGGGCCATCATGGCTATGGTTATTCCAGAGTAGGCTACTTTATTGTATGGTATATATGACACATGTTAGAACCTTACGGGGATTTTAAGTCCATATGATATCTAACTCCTCCGTGGATAGGGATACCGTAATACTAAAAGAATGTATTGCAGGATCGCTCGTTTTTGCTAACAATAGCCTACCTAAAGCGGCGCCAAGACTTACTAAGTAGTCATATTTTAACACTAAACATTGTGAAGTATTGTCCCGTGTTAGTTATTAGCCTACTATTCGTCAATTTAAGATAGAAAATGATATTCTTAGTTGCTACCTGCTTTTGCTGCAAATCCAGCAACACAGGGCGCCGCCATATTGTTTATTAGGCACTATTTGGTCACGTGGTATTTAACCTAGGTATGTTCAGTGGATTGAACGTTCTGAACGTATTCACCTTTTCACTGAACGAAGTGCCCTCCAAAACGCTAGAAACTTTCTTGAACAACTTTCACAGATGTTTGCTGCGTTTAATGGACGTAGCAAGTGTTTCTCAATTAGATATATTTGCCTGGGTGTTTATGTAGCTATATTTGTCAGCACCATTAGCCTACAATATGCTAATTATGTCGCTATAATTAGTCTAAACCGTATTTAATCTTAAATGTATGCCGTCACCATAGAAATATATTTATAATTCTGCTTTCTAGCCTGCTGTTCAGTCCACTGCAGTTCGCGTTTATTGAACGTGTAGGCAGATACGTTCCACCATCCTGAATGCAGGGCTAGCCCTGCATTCCTGGATTCAGGATCGTTCTAAACGTTTAACCTACCTGTGCACGACCAGGTGTGGTTGGTCACAGTGCACACATATTATTACCTTATATTACACTTTTGATAGGCTATTAATGTTAATCAAACAATATAAAATTTAAAATATAAATAGATGCAATTAAAATGTAAATGTTTATATAATATGAAATATTGTATGTTATATTAATGTATAATTGATTTAACTGATAAAATAGAGTCTGACCAATGTCAACCACAGTCTGACTGATCTAAATTCAATGTCTACACCGGAATAGGCTACAAATGTATGGCATGTGCAAAATCTTGAAATGATCTGCTTTGACCCAAAAGTTGAGCTAGGACCACACCGCCCTACTCTCTATGAAAGAGGGCATCGCTGTTAAACATTACATGAAAAGGTCACTTTCACCTTATCAGTGACAACGGACTGCTACTCGTATCTTATATAGACACCACATCATGGCCACTATCAAGATAAACAAATAGGCTACATTGACAAAATAAACATTCCCATGGTCGGCTTTCAGCTCAGGAATTATGACGAAAAACAAAGACAAAGTGTAGAATATGGTCTGCTGCCATTTTACTGTCCTCGGGGCGGGATCTAAATGCTTTTTTTACACAAATGTTACACTAAATGTGGTTTAATTAACCACAAGGCTTTCCCCGACTTATTTTAACCTACGTTGTAACTTTAAAAGACTAAGATGAATAAACTTTAATATAAATATAAATGCATGTGTTTAAATTAAATTAATTAGAGGAGGATGCACCATGTACAATGCACATCCTACTCCTGCACGTTTCAAGCCTTCAGACCATAGAACTATATAATAACTCAGGTGGTCCGGGGACATTCACGGAGGCTAGATCCTAAGAAATGGGAATGCATCACTTTATACCCTCTGTGAAGACGTCCCATTATTTAAGAGAGCCCATCTTACACACACAGGAAAGGACACATCCCAGTGAATGGGGGTCAGTCAGGCTGTGTGATGAAATATTTATACCACACTCACTATGTGACGTCATGATTTCAGTGCTCCCTTGTAGACTTTACTTCACGAAACTTGAGCGCGTGAATTTTCTCGCTACTGTACGTGACGTCAAACCAGCATGGCGGTCAAGGTGACTTCGGCATTGCTCTCTTAACGATTTAGAAACCTATTTTCTTAATGATTGCATGTTTTTATCATGTTGTTGTTTATGCATTGTGAAGCTAGTGTCTTTGCTCTTGTCGTCTTGGGGGGAATCTACGGATGCGGCGTACTTTGAGCCTCCTAGCATCCCTGGGCTAACGCCCGGTCGTGAACTGGCCTCGATGAAACACCACAACCTGGAAGTTATAGCGCGATAATGCTAACCAGCTGTCAGTGTTACTGCAGACAATACACACATCTTAAATACACCACGATCTTTATCAACCCATACTTGTCTTCTCGTCCTTTTATCGATTTAAATGTAATCTGTCATTGCAACGCGTTGTGTCCTCTTCACCTAAACAGTACACTATGCTAGCTAACCAATTCTAGCCCCAGTTTCTGTGTAGATGGCTAGCTTTTCTTAACTGGTTGTTTAGCAGTCTTACTTGCTGAAGTTGTGATGTCGCTTACTGTAGTTGTGTGCCACAGTGACAACAATATTTATCTTTAACATATATGGAAGCATGTACTGTATATAATGCATCAACCCAAAGCAACTATTGCATCATGTTGTGTCTGCCGCTGTGCAGAAATGTATTGGAAGTTAGTTACCAAATAATTAAAAAAGAACAACATATACATGTTCATGTTTCTGTAGGTGCAATCCACCAAACGCGCAGACCCAAATGAGCTGAAGGCAATATTCCAGAAGGTAAGAATTGCGACGTAAATCATAACTTCAAATAATAAGACATCTGCCAATGTGAATAATATTAACAGACATATTTATACCTATAGCTAATTCAGATGTAGCCTTGTGCTTGACGAATATGTTAAATAAGATGGGTATGTTTGCTTTCAACTTGTTGAGCCAGTGTTGTATCATGTTGCATTATACTGGCTTCTAACCTAAACACATGCTACTGTCATATTAAGATGATATATTGTGTGATTTAAACAGTCAGCAATAATATTGATATACCTGCACTGTTTTCTAAATTAATTTATTTGAACATTCATGCTGAAACACAATATCAATTACTCATGGATGTTCAATAACCTTCATTGTAGAAAGGCAAATTAGCCATTTATTTGCTTGCTGTTGATTGAGTGTAGGGAGGTAAATATACCAATTTCTTTGCTTTTCCTCTTTAGAATGTACTCAGAACTCTGAGCCACTGTGTTGACATCTTCTCAGGGCCCGATAGGTCAGTTGTTAGAGCCAGACTTTTAATCTGAAGGTCCAGGGTTCAAGTCCCTGTTCAGGTGTAAGATTTTGTGCATTGTGATATGTCTTTGTATGCCATTGTTCTGTTTTAGTAATTATCGAGTCATATAGGTGTGTGTGTGTGTTATCACACACCACAGCATCATGTTACAAGGGATGAAATGTGTTGTATTCAGCATGTTATGGAGTCCAATATAGATTAGAGACTATTGCATGTCAATAGAGAAAGCAAGGACTAAGGCTTTGCGCGACTGGCCATAAGAAGGAGAAGAATGGCTTAGCTTAGTTATCCTTCTCACACACACACACACACACACACACATACCACAGCATGATCCGTGTGTGACTAGCTAATGTATTTCAGTATGCATCGGCTGAATAGGAAAGTGAACACACTGTGAGTGTGTGAATGCACGCATGAATACCCACACAGTAAATCTGTTGTCCTGCCTTGACTGCAATGACTTTGGTTCATTATATTTGCCTGTCTCTTATTCACAGACTTGCAGATAAATTGCAGATGTACCTGGTAGATGCAGAATATCTTGTTATGTTGCTTTGTTATGTTTACTAAACAAGTCACTGGCCAGGGCAGCTTCCAGACCTGTTCCTGCCATGACTTAGGCAATGTATGTGAACGGTGCTCTACACTCGCTGGGTTTACAATGACACATTGAATAAAGCCAATGACTGGAGTGTTTGTGTCAACATCAAAGCCAGTGTTGTTGTCGTCGTCACTGACTGCGGTTCTCCTACCACAGTATGCCAGCGTCGCAGACAGCGATGGGGAGAGGTTCATGACCCCAGGGGACTTCGTGCAGAAGTACCTGGGATTGCACACACAGGTCCACCACAACCCCAAAACTGTAGCCCTGATCGCCGGTGTGGCTGACACCACTAAAGATGGGTAGGTAGTGAACATGCTGGCACACGCTTGCTCTTATCAATGCTAATTTATTGAACAGTTCTGTCAGTAATTGCCATAACTTCCAGATAAGATAGGATTTGAAATGGCCCTTTTACGATCATAATATTAGACGTAAGTGGGCCGTCGGCAGGGCTAAGCGTCAAAGTGTAACTGTGCCGGTTTTCTTTGTCTCTTGTGCACACACAGGCTGATATCATTTCAAGAGTTCCTCGCTTTTGAGTCGGTACTGTGTGTACCAGACGCTCTCTTCATCGTAGCCTTCCAGCTGTTTGATAAGACCGGGACTGGATACATTTCATTTGGTATAGGGGCCTTCTAATGTCATGTCAGTAATGTATGTGTGCTCCTGCCGGTGGCTGGGATTAAATGGCATTTACTTTAACTACAAATTGAGTTGACTGACCTCCTGCTTAGTGTGATTCCTATTTCCTATGAATATACAGTAAGGATGTCCAATGTCCTATGATAACATTGTTAACCACATTGACATTATACAAAAATCTAAACCTATGTCAAACTTGACTACAACCACACACACACAATTTTCTTTTTAGCCACGCAAGGCTTGTCGTATTGTGCAATAGCGTGAGAGGAGATGTGTAAAATATAGATTCATCATTTGTGTTCCTGTGCTCTTGTACTGAGTTAATCCGCGTGTGTGTGTTTTAGAAAATGTGCGTGACATCTTCAGCCAGACCACGGTGCATCACCACATCCCCTTCAACTGGGACTGTGAGTTCATCCACCTGCACTTTGGACACAACCGCAAGAGGTGCCTCAGCTATCTGGAATTCTCCCAGTTCCTGCAGGTATATGTTGCAACCCCACTGAAGTAGGTGTCACGGCGCACCAGCACCTCCCTGCCCCGCCTGACCCGTGCTGTGCTCCTGTTGCGTAGGAGCTGCAGCTGGAGCACGCACGCCAAGCGTTCGCCCAGAAGGACAAGGGGAAGAGCGGCGTCATCTCTGCCATGGACTTCAGTGACATCATGGCCACCATTAGACACCACATGCTCACGCCGTTCGCAGAGGAGAACCTCGTGTCGGTGAGCGAGAGACCAGATGATCGGTTCTTTACCTGTCTGCTGTCATTGTCCAGGCATTCCATACCAACCACACGTGCTTATTATTACCCACCCCACCCCTTCAGATCAAGTCCAAATTTGCCAGTCAAATGTCCCACGTATCAGCCGTTTTTAGCCCCGATGGACCATTCGCCAGAAGCGAGTTAGCAAGTGTTGCTCAGTGATGTTTAGGAAGTGCAGCCGCATATTTACCTGGGTGTTTTGAATAAGTCATCATCACTATTTAGTACCAGTATCAAATATCGCTTTTATTACATCTTTCTATATTAAATGTATGCCATCTCATTCTGATACGAAATACGTCAAATTAAAAATCGTGTGTTTGTAACCTGCCGTTCAGTCCACTGCAAATTGGGTTCATTGAACATTGAGAGAGGCTGATTTGATTATTCAATTAATAATCATAATGCATTGCCATTAGCAGACAGACTAATCAGAATTAGCACCCACAACTGCTGTTCCTATTTTTGTCTCAAACAAAGACAGTGCTTCATTTTCATGTATCTACCTATTCAGCTTTGGCACAGGTAGGCAGACAGGCTCATTGCTATTTCATTGTAATCCGCCACATCCAGTGGTTTCTGCAGACAGTTAAATAAAGGCTGCACTCCCATTGGGCACAAGCTATTTAAAATATACATGTAGGTAAATGTAATTAATAAATGCAGTGGTATCCATTTTTGCTCATACTGCCCAGAAATAAAACAGGCTACCACATTCTTCCAGTTATGATCGACAACTTTTATCAAATGTAAAAATGATACATAACAGTAATTATATTATTATTACCAATAACAAATGTGCTTGTCTGTCCTGTGATTTTGCATTCAAATCTATAGCAAAGTTTTTCTGCATGGCTTCAGGATATTAATAGCTCTGTAGGCTACATCCAGTCTATGTGGGATATCTGTTTGTGTTGTCTACATGTCCCAGAACAACATCTTTTGACATTTACACAACAAATTTTAATATAAATGTAGGCTAACCGATTTGATGGAGAGACAGCGATTCTTGTTTATCTGACACATAGCAACATCCCGGCCATCTGATTGGTCAGATTGCCAGTCAATCACACTCTGGCGACAGGTTTAAAATATGGCATTAACTGCTCTCCCTTTGGCTAAGATGCCTGTCAGTGATGTGAGCTGCTGTTCTTCTCTCAGGCTGCGGGTGGCAGCACCTCCCACATGGTGAGCTTCTCCTACTTCAATGCCTTCAACTCCCTCCTCAACAACATGGAGCTGATCCGCAAAATCTACAGCACGCTAGCAGGCACACGCAAAGACACGCTGGTGACCAAAGGTATTGCAGGCCAGCCACTTCTCACACACTGACTGCACCATGTCCACAACGCACCTTAACCGTTGCCCTGGTGTTCCCCCTCCATCTCTCTACAGAGGAGTTCGTTCACGCCGCCAACAAGTTCGGTCAGATCACGCCCATGGAGATCGACATCCTGTATCAGCTGTCGGGCCTGCACTCGTCGTCTGGGTAAAACGCTCGCTCAGCAGGCTCACCTCAGCCTTTCATAGCACATAGCTAGATGCGGCACGGTGGTCTGACCAGCACGCTACTGTGTCTGTCACAGGCGCCTCAACCTGGCCGACATAGAGAGGATAGCACCCCTAGAGGAGGGGTCTCTGCCCCACCACCTGGTGGAAGCACACAAACAGGTATGTGTGTGTGCGTGCGTGCGTGTCCACTGTCCTTTGGAGACTAAATAAAATAGACATGGTGCATTACATTTCACCTCTGATTAAATCACAATCATCATTTATCTTAGTTTTAAGACTGTTGGACACCACACAGAGGGGATCCACTCCATAGATACATTTATTGGTCTTTTCAGAAATTCAGTCTGTGCCATATAGCACTCTTCAGACAATCACATTGATTAAACAAAGCAGTCCATAGTAGCACCTAGGGCTGGACAATAATTCATTATCAATATATATATCACGATAAAACATTTTTCAATGACGGTGATAGGATTTTTAAACTTATAGCTGGTATTTCAAAAAATGACGGCCGCAGCAGTCAGTTGTATTCCAGGCGAATAGAAACTATGCGTTATGAATTCCACTACCGTCAATGCTAAGCAGTAGTAGGCTGTTTTCTAGTGCAGTTATTAACTCTCTCATCTAACATTAAATGTAACAAAAGGGTTAATACATATTATGTCAGCTTCCTCCGCTAACCGCTAAGAGTCAGTCACGTCTTGGGTGGAACTTTCATGCACACCATAAATATTCATAAATACTAACGGAAAGAAAATAAGACGGTTTAGTTTTTTTTAATGCACTGTATTTATAGTCCTCAGCCCCATCGATTGTGAATTTGTAATGGGTGCTGATACCTCTCCTAAAACATAATATCTTTGATTTTGACATGTACGGAGTGTTACAATGCACACAGAGGAGACTAATCAAATGGTAGGGACCTCTGCCTCATCATTTGATTGATCCGTCCGTTAAGCGTTCCGGCTCCATTTTCTTTTTGGTAATGTGTTAGACAAATTCTATTGTGAACATTACATGTAAAGCCAGCTATTACAAGCTAATTGTAAGCTAATGCACATTTTGTCAAATTCACCAAATATCTCCTAGCATATCGCTAGGTTACCATTCTGTGCGTGTTGAAAAATTAATCTGACACTTCTACACAGCCCTGGCTCCATGAATAGTAACATAAACAAAGTGGCGAACACCGCTCGTGTCAACAAAGCCGTAATAATATGTTTTGCTTTACAATGCATTCCTGTGTGTGAGGCGGTAGGACCGCGGAGCGATACGGTTTTGACTTGAGCCGGAAGTTAGCAAGAATGACATGATTACATGTTCTAGTTTCCATTCTAGTTTTTGTATACATCTTGATATGAAAGGGTCACTTTCACAATCTGCGGCAAACCCTGGTGGTTTTCCTGCCTCCCAAATCCTCCATATCCAACATCCTCTGGTGTGTTTTGTGTGTGCTAGCACCACGCCGATGGTTCCAGGCCAGTCTGGCTACAGGCTGCTGAGTCAGCATACAGGTTCATGCTGGGCTCCATCGCTGGAGGTAAGTGAGGGACCTCCCTCTGTAAAACATTTTGATAGACCTTAATCACAGCGACCGGGACGTGCTTCCAAACTGCTGCTGTCTAAACACACACGGCCTCTGAGTGTGCAGTATATGGCTGATTACACTGTCTGTGTGACGTGCATAATACTATACAAGAGTGAACCAGCAGATGTGAGTCTAAACATTAAGTTTAAAACACCTGTGTTATAACCAGTATTCGTCTGAACAGGACCGGAAGAAAGTGTACTCCTTTGTTAACACTTCTGGGTAACTGTGATAAAGGTCTATTTTTTATTACTAATATTTAGTTTTAAATATATATAGAACGGTTGGTTTCCAGTCATAAATAGTCTTGGCCTGTTGCCATTATTCTTTTGGCGGGAAGCCTTTTGGTTGTCAAGGTAACGTTTTGAGAGGGATTTGGTGTTTTCGTTTGTCTTGCAGCCACGGGGGCTACAGCCGTGTACCCCATTGACCTGGTGAAGACCCGCATGCAGAACCAGAGGTCCACGGGCTCCTTCGTCGGAGAGCTGATGTACAAGAACAGCTTTGACTGTGCCAAGAAAGTGCTGCGCTATGAAGGCTTCTTTGGCTTCTACAGAGGTCAGCAGACCAATAGAGGCCGTACCCCTAAACTGCACCCTTAAACCTGACCGGTGTTCTCCACATGATGCCTAGCTGAGCTGTCAGTTGACCAACCCCCTTTACTGCCCTATTAGTCCACATTGGCTGCCATCTTCACAACAGCCTTATTTTATATTTCCTTGTAACTGCTAACAGCTCTGAAAAATTTAGACCACACATTGTTTGTATGGTATACATTCTTTAAATGTTTATATACATTTTTTTTTCTTCTTCAATAATTGTTATATTTCTATTATTATATTTAAATAATACACATTATTTTATAGAGCTCTAGCTAGTAGACGGTGGTTAATTTAGATGTCGACCTCTAATTTCCCCTATGACCTTCCAACAGGTCTGGTTCCCCAGCTCATTGGCGTGGCTCCAGAAAAGGCTATTAAACTCACGGTGAGCCCCCTGCCTCACAACGTAGCCCTCATCCAGGGTGTTCCCATGCTTGTTTCCATACCCAGTAATGGCTCATAACGATGCATGTATCTGCCGTTTGCCATCGGCCCGTTATCGGTAACAGCAGCATGCGTCTGCTCTGCACTAGGGATGTCACGAGAACTGATACTTCGGTACCAAGTCGATGCCAAAATTCTGAAAACTGACTGTACTGTACTCGTTTTTGTAGGTACCGTAGGTACCTGAGATCCAACCAGCTTGGCCTCAAATCGTCAAAAAAAAAGAAGAGAAAACTTTGCGTTCGAAGCGGATGATCAGAAAATAATATTCACAAAAAACAGTATGCAAACAGGTGCCTTCAAACTTTGTAGAAACAAAAGAATCAAACAGTTCCGCTATTGGCAGGTGACATCATATAATTAGTTTTGTTTTAACCTATTTATTGGCCTGGTAAAAGTAAAACAAAATCAACCTTGAAGCGAATAAAACACAGGCATGTTGCATTTTGGCATTGTAAACATTCACGTTGTGAGTGTATGGTGGTGGTGTAATTCACCCAAATGCATTCCCTTTATCACGTCGTGCTTGGCGATACCTCCAGAGCACCGACCGGGATCTGGTAATGTACGCAACCTAGGAGCACTCTCGTGAGGGCACCGAGTCACAGAGGGAGCTCCGAGCGGTAAATCAACGCTTGTCATTCATTTCAATGAGCACCAGACATTAGACCATGCTCTATACTGTACAGACAGTAGCCTATATCATCTTCATGGCGCATAGAAAAACACCAGCTTCAGATAAGATGGCAAATTACTATCTTTAACGGAACGTCTCAGCATGCAACGTTATGAGCTTGAGATGGTATAACCTGGCTTTAAAAAAAAAAAATATATATATATACATACATACATACATACATACATACATACATACATACATACATACATACATACATACATACACACACATATATGTCCATCCATCCATCCATCCATCTTCATCCGCTTATCCGGAGTCGGGTCGCGGGGGCAGCAGCTTCAGCAAGGGA
>JAODTR010039888.1:0-19977 GCA_025399935.1 Amblyopsis rosae | reverse complement strand
TACCTATCCTAACATTACAGATCCATTTATTCTTAGATTTTATATAGCTTATTGAAATTATACACAAATAATGTATGAGCGGTCAGAATGACTGCTATGGCTATTATAGTAGTTATAGAATTCCGGTAGTTCTAGTGTTAATACATACTACTGGAATGAAAAGTAATACAATGAGTATGTATGTGTAGGCTGTGTGTTTGTATGTATGCACAGGCTGTGTATGTATGCACAGGCTGTGTGTGTATGTATGCATATGTATATATTTGTGTGTATTTATGTGTGGATGTATGTATACGGATGTATGTATGTGGATGTATGTATACGTGTGTGTGTGCGTGTATTTGTGTGGATGTATGTATACGTGTGTGTGTGGATGTATGTATACGTATGTATGTATATGTGTGTGGATGTATGTATACATGTGTGTATATAATACATTTTATTTTGGACGCATTTCTAAACATTCAAGGACATCTTACATAGTAAATACATAGATATAAAACAGTTGGCTGAAATATACATACTATAGAAATAAACATTTGATATGATAAATATATACATACTACAGCAATAAACATTTGATATGATAAATATATACAAAATAATATGTGTGTGTATATGTATATGCATTTTGCCTAGTATTGCCATGCATTGCTAGTAGCTAAACAATGGAAATATATTCTGGTCACTTGGTCTGATGTTTGATACATTATCCTAGTTTCTCAGCAAAGATCAGTACAAACAGCCAGTCCATGGAAATCGCCGTTATCCATGTACAGATTAGTCTACAGTTTTTATTTATAAATGTCGTGTGTGTGATACTGATATAAAATACGTTTCAAAATATGTACATTTTGATTGAAACTGCTGACTATTTGACACCAGTAAACAAAAGCAGTCATGACTCTCTTAAAGAGCAATATCCACGCCCCTAAAACAAATTCTAACCAATGAACGCACCGGAAGGTTTGAAATGATCACCAGGTTACCCAATCACAAGCCTTCGCGCCTTCATACACTGGAGTTGCCTTTAGCGACAGTGAGGAAGAACGTACCTTACGTCAGTTTAGTTAGCAAGTAATTTTTAATAAATATATGAACAATTATTCGTTCGCGCTTTTAAAGCAATACGGACTCTTTTTAACATTTCGGATTATTCTATGCGCAGTTTTAAGGTAAGATGGTCCATGCATATTAGGTTTTCATTGCAACCATGGTCTGTTATAGTGATCTCTTTGTTGGTACTTCAGTTTAGCTACGGTAATGCTAGCCGTACTGTACCATATTACGCACTCCGGGGTCCGACTATTTCTTGCATAACAAACTTTTTTTCCGAACATTTCCTGGTCTGTGATACTAACGTTTTCGGTTACACTTATCGTATTCCACATAACATAGACGTATTTGGTAACTGGTGCACATTCTTTTGAGTTTACACAAGGCGGCATTGCTGTAATTACCGTACATGAATTAGTTGTAATGCTAACCAACGGTAGTTGCGTTTATTCCATGCACAGTTAGTTCCATTAGTACTGTAAAGGATATACAGTTCCATTACTATACGTTCCATTTAGCTGCAATCAGAAATCTTCAAACAGGAATGCTAACTGGTTCATTGAGTTGTGCTTGCGCCTGTAGACTTTCTGTTTAAAATAGTTCGACGTCCTTAAACATATTTGAAATGGAGGATGCGCTCATTGCGCCGTAGACAATGTTTGAATGCATGACGTTTTCCCTCCATTCCATTCTGTTGCCAGTAGCCATCTAGCTTGATTTTAGTTAAAGGGGAAGTCCATTATATTGAGAAGCTTGTACTATCATAAGTCATTGATTAATAGTCGACTCGTGGGAATAATTTAAAATCAAATGTACCGGTACTTTGTTTAGAATGATTGCAATGCAGTATATCACTTTAATAACACGTAATTGACATTCATTTATTTGTTATGCATCAGAAACAAGGTACCGTAACAGGAGGACTAAACACGTTTGGAAGAATACTTTATTTTAAAATTAATCAACAAAATATCCAAACTAACGTTATTGGCTGTCATACTGTATGTAAGCAATATAATATAAATCACATTCGTGATTTATGTTGTTTTATATGCTTTGGCTTAAACAATCAAATGTATTTAAGACCCAACTATATAACATTATTTGGCATGTTAGGTAATTAGTTTGCTTTATTACACACAAATGTTAACTTTACAGGTTGTTACCTCATTGACCGCAATAGCAACTCCATTCACTATTTGCATTACAAATGAATGAATATCAAAAAGCACAAAGGCAATGCCTGACTCTTTTATAAGGCACTGCCCACCTTAAGGCTTTTATCCTATACTTTGAATCTGCCCTTGAGTCATATGGGGAGCTCTCATTATCTGTCTTTATTATTTACACAACTGTGCTGGCAGACACACAGGCCAAGTCAAGAGAGCTGCAGATAAAATGTATTTGGGTATGTCAAACTAATTCATATTCACTGTTGCTTAATTGGATAAGAGGCTATTGTTTGTTCTTCTTAAATGTGTTTTATTGTGATTGACTCACTTTGTGTTAATCTTTGTAATCCATTTCAAGGAAATATCATTTAGATTTTCTGGATGATTTACTGTTTCCTATGAATGTTTGTTGGGAAATTATTATGTTGTGGCTGTTGCAAGAATTTGATGGGTTTGTTCCATATTCTGGTCATGTCCTGTCACCTTCTAAACTCCCATCACTAGCTACTTATATACAGTAGAAATGAAAGCAAAAGTGCATGAGTAATACAATCTGCTCTGGGTTAGCTACACTTCCTCTAGAGCTGGTAAAAATCCATTGCGGTCTCGAGTGTCCTTCACAAGTACATTTAAATAGTCAAAAATGATACCAGACATGGTATGATCCCGAATTACATAAATATGTACAATGGGCATTTAGGCTACGTGGTGTGATCCATTGCTTCTTTCCATATATGGTCTGTATATGTCTTTTTCATGTGCTTGACATAGCTGACATTTTTCACTGAAGAAAGTTCCATAGTTTTGTTTGAAAGAATACTTACTACCCATGATGACTGAATGGCAAGATGTAATTTGTACAGTTACGTCATTGTATCATACAGGCTAATGGAATATATGCCAACCATGTGGTGGCTCAGTAGTAGTGACGATGCAGTTGTGCAAATTCCCTTTTTCTCCAGGCCAGCTATTATTGGGGCCCAATTGACATTCATGAGAATATGATCAACTGAGATTATATTTGCAATATTATAGGTCAAATACCTGTATGGACTACATACGATATATTGCCAACTGTAGTCAAGTAGCATACTTAAATAACTAACTTAAATACTTAAACTAACTTAAATACTTTTAATTCCTGCTTTACAATGTACTGTATGTTGTTAATTGATCCACAAACGTAATGCCTTGTTGCATTAGATAAAATCCATTTTAGAAAGGCTGTTAAATTGTAATCGTGGACCGTACTGAAACTTATACTAGGTAATCATCATATACATCAAGCCGGAGCAAGGTTATATTATATATAACATGCATTATATAAGTAACATTACATATCTTTCTTGCTTTGTGACTCCTGTTTCCCTTCTTTGTGATTGCATCCCACCCCTCCCTCAGGCTAACTAGGATGCCTAGTGTGAAGTACCAGGATGGGGAGACAGTGATGGGCCGCTGGCCCGGCAGCAGCCTCTACTACGAGGTCAAGGTGCTGAGCTTCGACTCAAAGCACCAGCAGTACACTGTCATCTACAAGGACGGCACTGAGCTGGAGCTATGTGAGCACGACATCAGGGTAAGGATTGCCACCGCCTCGGAAACCATCAGCTACCGGCGATTGCAACTTGACACGCGAGAATGAAGTTGGAGTTGAGTTTGGCTAGTCTGTATAAACAGACATGAATGCATATATACTGTAAAATTGTTTTAAAAGCATTATTGATCATCTGCTGGCTGTTTACCCACAATAATGCATTCAAACAAAGCCCGCTCAAATGTGATTGGTCAGCACTACTCGGACTACAAACTGGAGCCAGTTTGTAGTCTGATATCAAAATCTTACTGGCTACAAAATCCGCATTCATATGAAGTTCTATTTGTTTATTGAAATTAGTCGACCACCCTCTCTCTGAAATGAAGCACTGCAAGACTAGATTACTTAAAACAACTTTTATTAAGTTGTTTGTGGCTGCAAAGCAGCCAAGAAGTACTTGAAAGAACATTTAATTTTTACCAACATCTTAAATAGGTCAGTAAGTTATTTGGCTGATCTTCTGATTATATCTGTTTATCAATGACACTGCAGCATTTGCTATCAATTAACTAATCACAAAATACATCTTCTCTAGAATAAGGTCTAAGAAGAAGTATTTCATTGCATCTTAATACATACTGTATATGACAATTACGATTGGGCCTATAGAAAATGCCATCGTCCAGCTGATACGCTGAACGCTTCTTTGCCACTTTTTGACAAAGTTAGAAATATCGACTGAAACGCTGTGCAATTAGCTTTCAGTTAAAGGCTCACCGTATTGTTGTGATAATCAGGATCACCTTCTGTTCAACTCCCTCAAACACACACGCGCGCCGTGCGCTCATGGGTGCCCACCGCCGATGCATACAGTAATGGAGTATATAAGCCCATTCCCTGGCTGTCAATAATATGCGTAATGTGTCCATCACGCCTCTCTCTTAGCCTACATCTGGCAATGCAATCATTGTTTTATGCATAACCGGCTTAAGTTCCGACTGATTGGCCGATCACCCATATGAGAGGCATAAAACCAAACAAAACATAAAACAAACTAGAATAGCGCCCATAAAGGTGCACAGAGACTGTAACTATAGTTCCAGCAGGATGCGCCCACAGTGGAGTTCCTAGGATAAAACTATAATTTAATTGTATAACAATGAACAGGCTGTATTTATACCTGTATTTGTTTTTCCAGTCTCTAACGGGCAAGCCAAGTTCGAAAATGTAATGATAGAGAGCTTAAAGGTTGGCAAAACATTTTTCAGAAAACCGTATTATTTTTATTTATTATTTTAGGGATGCTGAAATGCAATTTAGGTGTGCTTGAGCACATCAAAACAAAATTGTCTAAAATTGCCAATGTGCACTGGCTGTTGTCGCATGTCCTAAAATGCAGTGAATCCATGCTTGAAGAAATTAAACCTGTATCTTTATGCTCATATTTTTTCATTTGAATATAGAGCAGTTAATATTTTATCTACTACATTCTCATGTGGTAGATATATAGAACTCTTGACATTAAAAAAATATCGCAAATCAAATAGCAATTACAATATCTGTCAGAAAATTTCACATTTTTCCAAAATCGTTCAGCCCTAGGAGTCATACATTTTTTGTTGAAATTTAAATGATTTAGCCTAAGGAAATGTTTCAAAAAATGTATATTGCCGCGCACGGCTGCGAGCCAGCACCCTCCGCCCCCGACGATGGCATTGTTCATCACGTTTCATTGTAGACATTGTCCGATGCCAATTTGGTAGATGTTGTCCAACCCTAATGACAATAAATTTGCTTGAAGAGAATTGCAGTTCAGAGTTGCAGTGTAGAGAGAGACCTATTCATTCAATCATTAACGCCCATTGATGCATAGTTGGATGGATTTATCAAAGGCATAAATCAGATTGTCGTCAGGGGTGGTGTGTGTACGGACTGTTAATCAGTTAATAACTTAATCAGATCACTCAGCTAAAACTAGAAGGTTAGTGTGTCCATTGTAATTCAAGACGGTTGATAGAATAATGAATATTCCAGATTTTCTAGGCCAAAATGGGTTACAGAACTGTTTTGAATTCTGTAAGAAATATCCTGTTAATCTAGTCATAATCAAGTGCTAAATCATACATCATTTTTGGAAGATGCCCTTGCCCAAATGAGGCCCTCTGGTTCTATCACTTTAAGAAAAATTAATTTAATGAATATCTCAGCCTCTTGTGTTGCAAATTAAAGTTATCAAAGGGACATACAGTATTCCCACTGGATAAGACTGCTGTTTGTCAATTTAGAACAGATATGCCCCTCTGTATTAGTTTTACAACTGTGGCATTATTTTTCAAGGATAACCTAAATAACTGTAGTTTTGCAGACTGTATCAGCTGACTTTGAACTTTCAGCAATTAGGTAACAAATGAATATAACTTGCAAACAAAGAGTAATGTACAATACCAGTCACCAATGTGGAAACACTGGTATAATTGTCTTTTATAAAAAGTGGCACTGTTTGCTTATTTTAAATACAGTATATGTTTTTGATGTATGTGTTTGTATTTTTTCTGTCTTGTATGTTCTCTTATGGACCCCTAGGAGTCTGACTATAAAGTTGAACTGAACTGAAGACCTCAACATATACAGTATGATCTGAATAGATCAATTTAGTTGCACATAAATGAATGTGAACACTGGCGTAACCCAGAACTGAACCATTAGGAAAACAGCATAATGTGATGTGATCCTATATAACTTTATAGTATAGTTGTTGCTGACAGCAAGCAGTGAAGATGATATGACGTTGCAGGTTTATTGACAGATCTGTCTTACCTATTACTTACTTTGAAGTAGAATGATCCTAACTATATCTGATTATCTTCCAGCATGATTATCTTTTGTTTGTGCTTTTTGTTATTCTTATGCATCTTCAATTTTAAATGCAGTTTTCCTGACTATTTCTTGGAATTTTGTCTTATGCAGAGCCTTGCCGGCTTCAGTACCCGGACTCCGTCTCGATCTCGATCTCGCTCCCGTTCGCGCTCGCCGGCCCGCAGGCGTAGCAACTCGCGTTCCCCGGCCAGGACCACGCGCCGCTCTTCCTCACGGACAGCGGCCGCCGCAGCCTCCGCTGCCATTGCCGAGAGCGCACCTTCCTCCCGACGGGACACCAAGCTGAAGGACATGGAGCTCAGGCTCAGTCCCCTGGTGAGATGCCTTCATGCTCTTTTACCACCAGGTAGATCCGGACTGAATGGGATGTGCAGCAACGTTAAACTAGGCTCCAACAAGAACCAACAAAGCTTGGCAAGCTTTTCAGCTTTTCAGCTTGCAGGATACTTATACTACATTATAATAATCTGCAGTGAATTCTGTTTTTGGTAACCTTGTTCCTCTTAGATTTATACACAAGCAGTCAGACCCACTACCTATTTATTCATCATATTTTATTAGTTGACCGGCAGCAGCTGTTTTGTCATCTGTCTCCTCGCGATGCTACTGTTGTGCCTGACTCTTTCCCTGCGTGTGCCTTACAGAAGGCACCTCAGAACAATAGCAACCGTAAGCAGGACAAGAAGGAGGAGGAGGAGGAGGCCACAACAAAAGTAAATAAGGTGAGTTTTAGCATTCTAAACGTATGTGGAAAAGAGTTTGCAGCCTTCCAGATGTTGTGACGTTTAAGCTTTACACAAAGCCCATGGCTTGCATTCATTTAGAATCTGGCTATTGTGATATTTGTAATGTAGAATATTCTGCTGAAAATTGAAATACCGGAGACCTTCTGAATATCTGCAGTTTTTGCTGAGTTGTTGACTCTCACAACTTGTTATTGTTGTGTGGGGTCTGCAATGCATTTTGTCAGGTAGCTGGTTTGACATTGACAATAAGCCCCGCTCAGTTCATGCTTCTGAATGGACTTTCAGGTATACGGCCCTAATGGAATGTCATGATGCATGCATGTTGGGGGCCACATGTGGGCGGGTGTGTGAAATTCATGATTTCCTGCCCTGCATTTTCTACTGCAGGGCTATTCAACTCCGGCCCTGGAGGGCCGCACCCTGCATGTTTTAGATCTCTCCCTGCTCCACCACGCCTGATTCAAATGAACGGGTCGTTATCAGGCTTCTAACAACCTTGAATCAGGCGTGTTGGTCTACTGTTTTCAAGATCACAGAATGCATGCACTACATACATACAAATATTTAGTAACTAAAGCACATTCTGAAGATTATGTGAGATTCACACACAGTTGACTTTAGGCAGATGGAATTTGGGAGGTGTGTGTGTGTGTGTGTGTGTGACTGTGTGGCAGGTATAATGGTTGTCATGTTCCTGATAATTAATCTTGGGGGAGAAATACTCACTACAGCGCAAAACAAAGCATTTTCTCAGTTTTAATGGATTTGGACAAAAGTGTTTATTTAGGCGAATGTTGGATGGTTAGAGTATGTATTTGTAATGTTTTATTTACTGTAGAGCTTCACTGATTTATCAGGACTCATTTGTCTTGTATTTGTCTTTAATACATAGAGTAGCCTGAATATAATTATCTGGCACACACACTGTGCAATTGTTAGCTTCCTTTTCAGTGTGTCCTCTATTGAGTTACATATCATGCATTATTATTTAACCTGTGAGCCACATGTATTAGGGGAGTCACTGTTACTGATCTCTCCAGGAGCCAGAGGCCAAGCTGGAGGCCAAGGCGGAGGCAGAGAAGAGCCAGAGCCGCTACAACCTGCGGCGCAGGAAGGACAGTGGCAAGCCAGCCGTGGACAAGCAGCAGGAGGGCAAGGCCCGGCAGGCGGCCGCTTCCCCACTGGACTTTGGAGGCCGCATAGGTATTTATCTCTTTACTACAATGCATTTTAACTCACTTTTTCGCCTCGCGCTTGCCGATACCTCCGGAGCGCCGACCGAAATCTCGGAAACTGTAGTTTATGAATACATAAGCCCGACATAGACGATGTGTTGTGCGTCCGCAGGAGTCTACTTCTGGCTGCTGTTCCTGCCTGCTTGGGTCCTGTTCCTCATCCTCCATGTCCACCTGCCAGACCCCAGCTTCATCAACTTCCCCCCTCCCCTGCCCCCGCTGAAGAACTTCTGGGACACGCAGGCTCTCGCTGTCGTCCTGCTGTGGATCGTGTTCCAGGCTCTGCTCTACGTCCTGCCTGTTGGAAAGGTGCCCGGCTCAGTATGGTTTACTATTTAAAAGGGTATACGCTCAGTCCTTCAGGGGCTACTACTCCTTTTAATATAATAATAATAATAATAATACATTTTATTTAAGGATGCCTTTTAAGACACTCTATTATATTACTCTATGACATTACAAATACAAAGAAACAAAATATGAATACATTTGACTGAAACAGGAGCATACATAGGCCTATTACACATACAAGATACAAATAAAATAAGTGTGACAAGTAAAATAAAGGAGACTAAGCAGGTATTTCAAATAAAAATGTGTTTGTTGTGGTCAGATATGGGGAGGTCAGTAATATAGATATATACGACAAGCAGAGGTTGGGAGCCGGGGAGTTTAAAAGCAAGGCATTCAAGTTTAGTTTAGTTCAAGTTTTAGTGACATTCCGTAGAACAGGAAGGATCTGCACACTATTTTTAGTCTGGTGTTGGTTGAAACTTTGCTAGGCTAGCTGCTTGCTGAACTCTCACTAACAGGATAGGTTACTAAGGAAAATTTATATTTTCTCCTACATGTGATCCTGTGCTTGGCACATGGCGGCTGATTTTCCACTTTGTTATGCATGATACAAGACAATCAGATTAACTCTCGGGTTTCTGGAGAACTTGCGTTCATTTTTATCCCGTTGCGTTCCAATTCACCTAAATCTGGCAATGCTGATGTATTTATTATAGTCCCCTCACACAAAATATGTAAGAGTATTTAATAAACCCTGGACACTTTCCATCCATTAGCATTTGTTTTGGGTTTGTATCATAGACCGCTACTCCTACTTATATTTTGGTAACAATAATATTAATACCCACAACAGTCCTTCACTTGTTAAAGACTTCTCTACTTTTACATGCAATCTAAGTTAGTTATCTGACAAGCCGACGTGTCTTTAAGGAGGTCTCTGCTTGAATCTCTGAAACGAATTGAAGAAAGCTGAGACTTCTACACAGAGCAACATGTGTGTCAATCTGTTTTAACGCTGGTGGTTAAAACGTCCTCCTCCTTCCTCCTCCAGCTGAGCGAGGGCATGCCCCTGAAGTCCGGACGGCGTCTCAAGTACAGAACCAACGGTGAGTCCTCCTCCCGCTGAGCAGAGCTCTGGAGCACATCCCCCCCCAATAGCCCCTCACAGCCGTCTGCTTCCCGCTGTGCTTCCTCAGGCTTCTTTGCCATGGCGGTGAGCGGCGCGGCCGTCGCAGCGGCGGTGCACCTGGGCGTGGACCTCACCTACATCCATAGCCACTTCCTGCAGCTGGCGGTGGCCACCCTCCTCGTCTCCTTCCTGCTCAGCGTCTACCTGTACGCACACTCCCGCCACGCCCCCGCCAACCAGCTGGCCTCGGGAGGAAGCTCCGGTACGGAGGAGGGCACGGGGGGGGAGCTCGGCCAGGAGAGTGGCCTCCCCTTGGTTTATAAAGTAGTACTGGTGTAGTTGCATCTAGGTATACACAGTTCAGAGTAGTTACTTTACAAAGCGGTTGTAGAATAGCCCATCTATAAAAAATGTTATCTTTTGACAACCTTGTGGCAACTTCAGGACCGGTGAGTGTAGATGTATGCCTGGGGAGCATGCTTAAACTGCTCATAATCATCTTTTCTTTTCTTATGGCCCATACCATAATTGTCCTGCCCATACGCAACAGTACTGTACATGCGTACCTGTGTGTAGTAGTGATCTCACGTACAATCCACAGACAACGTGGTCTATGACTTCTTCAAAGGACGTGAGCTTAACCCACGCATCAACAATTTTGATCTGAAGTTCTTCTGTGAGATGCGCCCGGGTCTCATCGGTTGGGTGAGTTATCTGGTTGTTACCATGGTTTGGAAAGCACCACATTCACGATGGCAGACGCCAGCACACTAGCACGCACACACAGACAGAACCGATTATGGCACAACATGCTATCCTGTAACCTCGCTAGTCGTCATGTCAATAATACCTGGCTATATTGTAGGCCTGCATACTGTTCCACTGCAGTTTAGTCCAAAGAGCCATCAGGAAACTTTAAATGAAAACTTTCCTTGTGAAACTACCTCTGTCGTAGTCTGACTGACGTCTGGCTCAGAAAGCACGCTCATTCGCCGCAACATGAAGTAAATAAAAGGAGAAAGAAAGAGAGAGAGAAAAACTGATGCGTCAATTGCGTCAATATTTTTTTTACGTGCATTTCAAATGAATCGCAAAGATTAACGTGTTAACGCTCCCAGCGCTAAGTTTTTCATACTACAAATAGTTTTGTTTTTTTTGCGGGGGGGTTATAAACAAACATATTCTATTTGCATATACATTAATTGCATTGTATAGAGGTTTTTGCTGGCTCACTGTGGCCCAGTTTGTTTAATGAAAAATCTATTTTACCTTTCATGTATTTGGCACACACGATCCCACAACCATAAATAAACAATAAATGTTGGCCAGCTGGCTCAATCGGTTCTTTAATATAACTATATCACTCTTTTTTGGAAGCTTTTCAGCTTTTACAAACTAAGATGTGCAATAAATGATATACTAGCTCAAAATGTAACTGTATATGTGCCTCTAGTTTAGTGGCATTTATTTTCTATACATGTTATGCCTTCTAGTGGCCACATGTGAAATCACACCCATCCAATTTGAAAGGTTTGGCTGTGATTTTAGTTTTTGCCATCTATTGGATATGTGGACACCAAAACAGTATTTAGGCTTCTTGGTTATACTTGAATGAACTTTGCTATTGTTCCTATGGGTTCATTGACATGCTGTGAGTATTGACAACCAGTGAACTGCTTGGTAACTTCGTTGTGCCTGGTGCAGTGTGTGATCAACTTCGCCATGGCGCTGGCTGAGATGGAGCAGCAGGGTCTACAAGCACCGTCTCACGCCATGATCCTGGTCAACGTCTTCCAGCTGCTCTACGTGATGGACGGACTCTGGAACGAGGTACACTACACACTGTGTGTGTGTGGACGACGTGCATTAGTGTCTGTCCAGTTCACGTTCAGTGTGATGTGTATGAAAGTTGTCAAGGAAACGAGAGTTGAGTCAAGAGTGGGCATGTGAAATAATTCCCTCCCTGACGTTTCCCTCTCTAGGAGGCCATCTTGACCACCATGGACCTGATGCACGATGGCTTTGGCTTCATGCTGGCCTTCGGGGACCTGGTGTGGGTCCCCTTCACCTACACCCTGCAGGCACACTACCTTGTGGGCCACCCCAACGCCCTTGGCCTCCCCGCCCTCGTGGTCATCGTCGCCTTCAAGCGTGAGTAGGAGCGCACACCCTGGTCTCGAGCCTGGTGGTGCTTAGACCGCACCCCGCACGTTTGACGCACATCTCTTCAGTGTTGTTCGTATTCTTCTAGCCGTTGGGGTGGGCCAACTGAAACTTTCTTTATTGTTGGTTTTTCTTTGTAGTAGACGCAATTTGCTGATGTCAGAAGAACATTAGCTGCGTCTACTTGGACCCTGTTTTGCCGATTGGAGTCGGGTAAAAAGACTCAACCCGGCTGCAAATGCTCAATATTAACAGCTCAACCGGAGCATGCCCCACTTCTTAAAACGTTTGACTGCTCTTGATTTGTGAGCGTCCAATTGATTGGAGACAAGGCAGTATTCCGCACACCCACTCTACCAGTCTAGAGAAAACTATTGGGACCAAGTTAATGGTGACATCATCTGTAGCTGTACATCCCTCAACCAGTCACAGAAATAGCCTCACTTTTGCTAGCGAGGACACTTTCATTACAGAGCCTACATAGTGTGTCCATGTTAAACATCTATTCCAATGAATTGCGACGGCACATGTGAACATCAGATAGGATTAGATGACATCCCATTTAAACAGGTAACCCAAATTCTTCAATCAGAAGGATTTCATTGGGAAAGACAAAAAGGTGTCCATGTAAACCCATTGTTCGCCCAGTATAGAGAGACCGGCGGGATTTAGCAGAGTACAATGTAGGCTTTTACACCGAGGAGTTGCAGCTGTACACGTGAGAAACACTCATGTACTGACCGCAAAGGAGAGTGTTGAAATGTTGAGGACGTGATAGGGAATTGGAGGGTGTGTTATTAAGGAATGTCCCATGAATGCTGTAGTTAAAACTGCATTATTGTTTCCAGTCCTAGGTTTTTACATCTTCAGGACATCCAACTCTCAGAAGAACGACTTCAGGCGTAACCCGTCTGATGCCAGACTAGCCCGTAAGTTATTGCTGTTGCTGCATCTACAATAATGTTTCCCCACTACGTTTTCAAGTCCAAGAGGAGTCCAAGAAACACTCAATAACATAAGTAGGATTCCTCCATAGTGTCTTAGTAAGATGTGCTGTTCTTTCATAATGTGAAGTGCTGCCCTGTCTATTGTGTGCAGATCTGAAGACCATCCCCACGGCGACAGGGAAGAGCTTGCTGGTGTCTGGCTGGTGGGGGGTTGTTCGACACCCCAACTACCTGGGAGACCTGATCATGGCTTTGGCCTGGTCCTTGCCCTGTGGTAAAGCCCAGGGATCTCTCTTTAATGCTGGGGAAGAGTCCCCATTGCATTACATACACTCCCAGAGCCTTTCTGTTGTTAGTTGTTCATTTGAACGTTATCTGATATCAGCGCAGACTAACTGTAGTCTCTCTCTCTCTCTCTCTTTCTGTGTGTGTGTGTGTGTGTGTGTGTGTGTGTGTGTGTGTGTCAGGCTTCAGCCACCTCCTGCCTTGGTACTACATGATCTACTTCATCATCCTGCTGGTGCACCGGGACTCACGCGACATGGCCGACTGTAGGAGGAAGTATGGCTCTGCCTGGGACGAGTACTGTCGAACCGTCCGCTATCGCATCATCCCCGGTGTTTACTGAGGGGTGACCCTTCAGCCCCTACCCCAAATAATACTCGGGATGCTCCCAAGCTGAGGTATTTTGGCCCCAAATTACCAACAAAAACATGAACTCTTTAGTGATTTAACTACATTCTTTCAAGAATCTTAATAACTTAAATCTTAAACACATGTTTTTAAAGAGAAGAGAAATGTGTATGAACTGAAAACAGACAGAAAAATGCCTCTGCTAGGGAAAGTCTTGTTAAATGTATATTTTTGTGTATATACTTGTGATTTCTTTAAAAAGAAAATGTTTTAGTCCAAACTATAGAAAGTTATCTTTTAAAAAAACCACAACATTAAATTGCATGAAGTAATCTGCTCTGAAAGGTTTTGCGCTTTGCATTAATATTAAAACAATGACCTGGCTTTCATTATTTTTAATATACTGTGGAACTAGGATTCCTCCCACTCAGGACCTTGCCGTGAAGTTCAATTGGAATATACAGTAGTTCCTTTGTTTTATGATTATTTTGTTGTGTATCATTTTATATAGAGTAGTGTTACCTTGAGAGTGTAAAAAAAACATGTTTTGGTGCTTCTTTTTTTAATTTTGTGAAAAATGCACTAATGTGATAAAAGGCATATTTTTATTCAATATTTTATCATATCCAAAGTAAGAGATTTGGTTTTGCTACCTCAGGTTCACTGTCAATGTAAATCCTGCCCTGTGGCCTCTTGGGGGCAGTATTGTGTAGCATTGAGCATGTTGTCACCATTAAGAGGGCAATTTTGGCCATAAGCAACAGCTTAATCTCTGTGATGTTTGGTTATCTAGACCTTTATTTTAAATATTGCTGTCATTACTGTCACACAAATCAATTTTTTTTAATGAATTTGCATGTCATGACTGTGACATTTCAATGTATTTAATACTGTGACATTGTGCAGCACTTTCTAGTGCATGTTTATCATTTGCATAACCAGACAAGCATTCTTATACTCCTGTGCAGCTGTAGAGTTAATTATTATCAATACACAACTTATTGGCTAGGTAGTAAGCTACACCTTACTGAATACATTGTAAATATGATTTAAGTTTTTCTCTTCATATAGTATTTTAAGGAAAGTGGCTATAATGGCCTTTCTTTTCTTTTATTAGATATTTAATTTTTCTTTTATTTGCTTATTTTTTGTTGCCTGCCTAATGTTAACCACTGTAGCTATATATGTTTACAGCTAGCTTGGCCTAATCAGCAGTGTAGCTTTAAACCCCAACATGTATGCTTGTATAGCTTGTACCCATACACAATCTGATTGAAGGAAATGACACTTTTTATGCTAGCCCCATTCCTCTTATTCGTCTATTGTACTGGTTCATATACAATGAATAGTTGGCTGCATGTCAGTGTAAATAGCAGACCTGCATCTGTTTAGACCTGGAGATTCCCATTGTGGCAATGGCTGGAAAATAGCTCATCTTGTACAAATATTTTGGCATAAAATAAAGAATTGTCTTAATTTCTTTGGTGTGGATATTGTTTGCTAGTGAAACATCTTGTCATCATACATGAAGTTTGTGGGGAAAGGGGGCTTTACCACACATGACCTCTTGTAGTACAGTTAGTCAAATCCAACATACTGTCTGTAGCATACTTCTGAGTGTGTGTTAAAACAAATATGATCCATGGGATTTCCACACATTCCTTGCATTGATCAAATTTGACTGGGCCATGCTATCAAAACATGTTCTCAAGAACATGTTTTCAACTACAGTTCTGTCTAGGTTTATTTGACAACAAGCTAACCAGACAAACAAAATTATCCTGTGGCAGTCCTCAAAGCTCAACTTCACATACATATTTATTACTTCTATTGTTGCACAAAGAAAAATTTATTCATGCTTCATGAAATCAGTGTTCTGCTCTGACAGGCTTTTGAAACTGGCGTTGCTGGTTTGAATGTATTCTCCATAATTGCTAAGTCAGAGAGTGGAACTGAGTGAAGATTAAGTGTGATAGAGCTTTATTTCACGGTGTAATGAGAATAGCAGAGGGCGAAGGGTCTCTTGTTGGCTGAATGCACAAAAACAGGAAGCTGGCATCATTATCACTCACAGTATGACTCATCATGACCTGCTGGTTTGCTGCAGAGGTGACACACACACTCGCAGTGTTAGGTCATCGATTCGATACAGCATAGCAGAACGATATGCACATCTGCTCTCTCTGGTTACGTGGTAGGACCAGATACAGTATATGCTGTGCTAACAGACGGAAGAATCTAAACTGACCTTACCTTGTATTTGTTCAAGTTTGTTCTCTACTCACAAAAAGAAGTGTAAGAAAATATCAATAGACCCGAATAATGGGTAATATTGTAGTGAAATGGATTGTTCTGGTTTGCAGAAAGGGTGAAAAGTTGACCCTATCCTTCCACATATCAAATGCAGAAGTGCCCTCTGTTGGAACCGCTGTTCAATTATATTCTCTGCTAATATGCGGTTTTGTCCAACCTAGTTACAGTAACAAGGTTGGACAGGTGAAAGAGGAGGGTCTAACCTCATGTAAACTTGGAGTGGTTATGATGAGACCAATGTTATCTTATTTTGTTAACATTTCGAAGGTGTACAGTAGTCAGCTATGCTGGGGAAATGTAGTTGATATTTGGACTTAAACAAAAACACCTTTAATGACAGAGCGCCCCCTCAGAATCTCCTCCCCCCAGATTGGACAAGTAGTGCTAAGGCTTGGATTGTGTTGTGTAGTGCGGTTTACACCACTTTGTGTTCCCAGACCATAAGCCTGACATGTAAAGATACAAATGACATAGCTGTTAACAGTATTTATAGCATGTATTGTGCCATTTCTGTTATTAAAGTACATCCATACTCTATTTCACCTATATTAAACACTATGCTAAATTTACCTTAACTAAATATACTGTGACTTTATCTTCCTATCTCTCTCACTAATAATCAGCATATTGTGTTTCTGTGCCGTGCTGGGGGCACTGGGGCCAGGCTTATATTCATGATAATGAGCCTATACTGTACCGTAAATAATGTGCGATAACGTGAATACATTGCACTTTGATGAAAGGCTATAAGCCGGGGGGTTACAGGTTACGGCAGAATGCAAATGAAAGGGTACAACTCAAGTTAAAAATAATCCATCTTGCAAAAGGACTCTGACGTACTGTACTAACCACTACACACAATTTGAGACTTGTATACGTTTAAATATATAATTAATAAAAATCCCTAGGATACAATGTTAACTTTTTTTCTTCAAATCGATACCAGTAGTATTGGAGCTTGCTCTAAGCCTGAATGTAGCATGAGGCGTTGTGCCCCTAGATCTGATACAAATGTACAAATAACAGGAAGATGAGATGAAACATGGTCTAAAACGTTCCAGTATTTCTGGGCCACAGCAGACACACATTGTGGTGCGTGTGCAAATGACTGGGATCACTTTCTGAGAGCGTCCAAGATGTCCCGGCTAAACTGTCAATTTGTTTCCATGGTAACACTTGCCCTGTGCCATCTGCGATTCCCCGGGCAGGCATACAAGAACACATGCACGCGCACACACACACTAATTCATTCATCCATTTGTACATATGTCTTATGTAACACAAAAATAGGCTTGTATACACACACACAGGCTTTCCTTATAGGCAATTCTGACCTGTGTTGGTTCCCAGTGTACATTGTGTATTCACATGCAAACGCGCATGTGAACAAATACAGCACACACTAATAATATCCGCCTCAGGCAGATATTGCTACGTCTGTCTGGGTTGTTATTATTAAATTAAATACTGTAAGTTATTCAGCAGAGGTCAGTGGAGGCCTCATTACACAGGAAGACATGAAAGAGATGTTCTTCACTCACATGTGATGGGGTTATTCCCATCTTAACAGGCAGGTCTTCGAATAAATACCTAACCAGAGAGAAACAGAGACATGGCTAATTGATTAAAAAATCCCTTTGAAGTCAAGTCGGGTTGTGTGAAGCATAAAATAGCTTCTCTCTCTCTGTCTCTCACTCATACAGTACACACACAAACACACACACACACTGCAGGCAGGAGAAAATTCTATCACTCTCAGATAATATCTGAGGTGTCAGCATGTTGCACTGCACTGAATAATGTCACATAAATATTAGAAATATGATATGTCACATGACGATTATGATCATGTTTAGAAGGAGATGATTTCTGTCTTAACTCTTCTGTGTGAAACAGAGCAACCTTCTACTGAATTGGTTGCATTTGCCAATATTTAGATTGATGGATGTTAAATTGATCCCAGTGGGAAAATTCTGTGTTTTGTGTTCTATTGTTATATGTTCAAAGTCATTATAGGCTGATTCCCGTGGGAGCAAGAATATAGTTTCTTAATGTAATCTATTCTGTAGTCTATTCTGGAATTTTACTGCTGAATACAAGGTCATGCAGTAATCAAATTATATAAAGATATTCCTCACTTATTCTGAGAACCACGTAGAAACGTCTTTCAAAACCAACAGTAGCGTACGTAGACTGCACAATAAGGCGTACTTAATAAAAACATACCACTAGGTGGTGATAAAGAGCTTCGTAACTTATATGATTCTGTTAATGTCCATGGTAACCGTACGGTACAGTATATTCGCGATGATGTCCGTACATCCTGAAGATAAATCTGACGATGCATGCTTAACCTGGAATGTTGAGAGAATGAAATAGCATGATCGCACTTTATCCTTCAGGAAATGATTGAAAATGTTATCTTTAAAGAGAAAATCACGAACTTTCCTGGCATTTTATGTAAACCAAAGTGTAACACCAATGGGTTTGAGCCTATTACACCCCACAGAAGGCACATCACATCATATCATCATTATATCAACGTATAAAAAAAAGTAAGGCTTTGCCAAGACTCACTGAAATACATCTGCCAAATATAATACTAAGCCAATACTATCACACTTTGTTCTTAATTAAAAATGAATGCACGCTACCTATATAATTTCAGAAACACACCAACCCACCTTCAGATTTCCTGCACCTTACCTATTAGCCTATGTCATATCTTAATACCATTATTATTCAGGCAAAACACACAGCAAATTCTCTATACGACCAGGGAGTTGCGCAAGCTTAGAGGACAAGCAAACTCACAAAGACATAGTGGCCACATAATATGGAGGGGAAAGAGGATTAATTGCATGCAATTGACATACACATAACCCACTTACACACACACACACAGGCCACAATGTGGAGACTTGTCAGCAGTGATGAGGGGTATATATAAACTGAGATCTGCTGCAGACAAGCCCTGGACACTCAAACGTACATGTAAACAAACAAAAAAACAACTAATTAAAATGTTCAAATATGTGCTCCATTGTACTGACAATTGTACTGTGTGTGTGTGTGTGTGTGTGTGTGTGTGTGTGTGTGTGTTATATACAGTGCGTTGTGTGTGTGACATATTTATACGTGAAATACGTTTGCTGTTTGTTTGTTTGTAGAGCTCAATGGCCATTTTGCCTGTGTCACCGATAAGAGAGAATACAGGTCAATGCACAGTACCGGTAGCTCTGTTCTTTGCTATTTTGTCTTGAGCTGGGCGTGAAACCCACATTGCAACTGTCACAGACAATATCAAACATCTGCTGTAGGTTATCAGCGGAGAGCTGTGACGTTTTATGTTTGTAACATATTTCACTGCAAATGTCAGTCAAGGACATACTGTACAGTAAAGCCACCATGACTGGGACTATTCCTCTAACATCAACACAATACAACATTAGGCTACTGTATACATATATATATACTGTATATACTGCTATAGAATGTGTGGCCAATTACAGGCACTATCTTAGTTTTTGTTTTTTTGGCTCTAGACAAATTTGAGTGACTTTGAGTGATTTTGAAACATGCACTGTACGTATTTTGATGGATTGAATGCAAGATAAAAATGCCAGGTCCAGATTTTTTATGGGCCCAATAAACCCTCCCCCATGTCCTACCGTTATCTTTTACACTTCTGATGGCATCAGGCCAATGTTAGCATATGTCTTAGAAGGGCCACATGGTGGCAATGGCCATCCACCTGGGTGAAGTGGAGCAGACGTTTATCAATCAATCTGTATCGCCTCTGATCGCTGCTCTGAGAGAGAGAGAGAGAGAGAGAGAGAGAGAGAGAGAGAGAGAGAGAGAGAGAGAGAGAGATATAT